>JADRCD010168809.1:36621-52193 GCA_019843815.1 Montemys delectorum | reverse complement strand
AAGAACACACATGGTATGCACTCTCTGATAAGTGGTTATTAGCCCAGAAGTTTGGAATACAGGAAGATCGACCCACAAACCACAAGAAACTTAAGAAGAAGGGAGACCAAAAGGTGGACATTTCATTCCTTCTTAAAAGGGGGAGTCAAATACAAATGGAAGGAGTTGCAGAGATTAACTATGGAGCAGAGACTGAAGGAAGGACAAACCAGCCTAAATATAGCTATCTCCTGAGAGGCTCTGACAATATCTGACTAATCAGATGTAGAGGCTCACAGCCATTCATTGAACTGAGTACACAGTCCCCAATGAAGGAGTTAGAGAAAGGTTCTATGGAGCTGGAGGATTTGCAACCTCTTAGGACGAACAACAATATGAACTAACTAGTACCCTCAGAGCTCCCAGGGACACAACCGCCAACCAAGGACTGTACGTGGTAGGACTGATTGTTTTGGCAGCATGTGTATAGTAGAGGATTGCAAAGCTAATCATCAATAGGAGGAGAGGTCCTCGGCCCTGTGAAGGTTCGGGGCCCCAGTGTAGGGGAATGCCAGGGCCAATAAGTAGGAGAGGGTGGGGCAGGCACGGGGATGGGGGAGACAACAGGATTTTGTTCTTGTTTTTGTTTGTTTGTTTGTTTGTTGGAGGGGAAACTGGGAAAGGAGAAATTTACATGTAAATAAGAAAATACAAAAAAAAGAATAAAAAAGTAATTAATTAGAAATGTTTAAAAAAAAAGAATCAAATTTTTAGATATAGATTATTCCAGAAATCTGACTGAAAATACAGCAGGTAGGTTCTTCAGATAGCCTGTCAAACGAGGTTCTTTTCATTCCATTTCTCTCTTGCCTCAGGGAGTTTGACTTGGGTTGACTGTGGCCTGCACACCAGAGATATCTTATGTGGTCATCTAGAGTTGAACACGCTCATGTTGCAGACATGCTTCCAATCATCTTTTTCTGTATCTTTGTTGTAGCTAATTATAGAATTTCTCAGGAATATAGTAGGTTTGAGGTTGACAAGGGATTGACAAAGTTTTTGCCTATGAGCAGCTCAAATGGATTTTCTGATTCAGTGACTGGCAGAAGAGGTTGTATGTGCAACTCTGCCTTAATTGCATGTGGCCTCGGGGAAGGCCCGGAGTATATAGATATCAGGGAAGACTAGGAGCAGGGGACTCCATCTGTGTGGCTGCTTGAAAGCTACCATCTCTGTTGGGTAAAGACTTTCCAGTGCAGCCTTTTTGATGGAAACACACACTCTCCAGAAAGTGACCTCACACCTATGTTCTATAAGGAAGCCCAATAAATTCTTTGGTTCTCCAGAGTGAACTCTGATGGAATTGTTCTTTGGTTCATTGGGACCTTAGGAGGAGGGTTAAATTCTGCTCAAATCTCCCTCTGAGAAGACATTTCAGCAACACAGAACAAAAATTACTAATGTCAAATTTTATTATTGCATACACGTCTCTTTAAGAGGACTGTGTGATAACTGCAAAACTGTTCAAGAAGATCTTTTGCTTATGTCTCCTGGAAGTCTGTTCATGACCCCAACTTGTAAACTGAACTATCCACTTTGAAAAATCCAGGTTTTCCTTGAAAGAAGTGGCTACCATGACTGGAATATTTGAAAAATATTTCTTTTTCTCCCTCCCTCCCTCCTTCCGTCCCTCCCTCCCTCCCCCCTCTCTTTCTTTCTTTTTTCCTCTTTTCCCTATCTCTCTTTCTTTCCTTCATTCTTTCCTTTTTACTTTCTTTCTTTCTTTTATCCTCCCCCTTCTCTTCCTCCTCTTCCTTCTCCTTCTTGAGACAGGGTTTCTCCTAAGTAACTACACTGGCCATCCTGGAGAGCACTCTGTAGATCAGGCTGGCCTTGAGCTCACAGAGATCTGCCTGCTTCTGCCATCTGAGTGCTGGGATTAAAGGCATGCACGGCCATCACAATCACCACCAGGCTTGACAGGTCTTTTCAACAAATATCCACCAACAGTGAGTCTATCTCTTTAAGTAAACCATTGAAAGTATGCATCGCTGAAGCTAGAGTTGGAACACTGAAGCAGAATTTTAGATTTGGGACAAATTGCATCTGCCACCATGTGCGTGACAGTTTCCCAATGCTTAAAGAATTTTCTGATGAGATCAATGATGACATTAACAAAAGTAATTCCTTTTTATATCATATAATGAAATGTGTCACCATTTGAAAGATCTGCATAATTCACTGAGCCAATACTTTCGACCGGAACAATGCACACTGTTGGAAAATGTTGTATGGGGGAAGGATCCATACAAAGTGCCACAGAGACCATAGATTTTCACACAGCAGAGTATGGAACGTGTCTTGAGATAGTTTCAAATTCTGCCCTGCAACTAACAACAATAAAGACCGTATTTTAAGTTTTGAATTGGCATTATGGAAAATATCTTTAGCTATTGCTTTCCAAATAACTATTAAAAATAGTCATGGCAGGCAGGGAAGGAATTAAAGAGATAGCTCAGTGGTAGCAGTGCATCTGCTCTTGCAGACGATCTGAGTTTGGTGCCTAGCACCCATACGGTGTGATTACAACTGCCTGTAACTGCGTCTGCAGAGAGATCTGATGCCACCAGCCACAGACAGCCGCACACATGGGCAAATACTCTCTGACAAACATACACACTATTAAAATAATAAAAATATATCTTTAACAATATGATTTCAAGTTTTTCTTATATACTTCAACTATCAGATATTTTTGTATCACAAAACAATGCAAAGAAGGGCTGCAGGGATTGCTTAGTGGCTAAGTGTGCTTGTTGCACTTCCAGAGAACCCAGGCTTAGTTCCCAGCACCTACATAGTGACTTACAATTGCAGTTGACTCCAGCTCCTCTTCTGCCACTTGCAGGGTCACATGTGATGCACATCCCTAAATGTAGGCAAAGCACTCATCTACATAAAGTAAAAACAGCAAATCTTAAACATCACAGAAAAATCCATCTGTCCTTTGTTGAGCCAAATATTAAGAATGAATTTCAATACTGTGAAATACAATCATCGTGTTCCCAGTTTCTTTTCCTTTTGCAAATTGTGCATCACCTTTCCATAAAATTGTTTATGATTATTATATTTTCTTACTTGAGAATGAACTAAATGGGTCTTGAGACTGTAGTGTTTGAGAACCACTGGCCTAGAGAAACATTTCCTAAAGCATGCTCCAAGATTGCTCTCCTCTGAGATATTCTACAAACCCCAATGGAGCGGTCAGAGATCAAAGGCAGCACAAAGCAAGAGGACTTGTGAGTAAATTACTTTAGAAATGTTCCCAGTTGTACCCTTTTATGGAGCACACAGTGCGCTAACACATTAATGATTCACCTTGAAATTTCCTTATGTCTCATTCTTTCAAAAATTCTCTTCACCATGATAATATTTGTTTTCATTGGAAAAGTTTTAGAAAATCTTCCTGTGTTAACACTCAGCATTATTGTAGTAAATATTTCCCAAATGATAGACTAATGTGTGCACATCATTAGTTATTAGTTCATAGCACCTTTGGTTTTACTTTGCGGGCCAATGGTACTTTCCTTATGAATATCTTCCACATAACTTCCATCTCCAGGCATCACAGACAAAGTTTTAGTGACTAGAGAACATGCTATCACTACTGTCTGGTTTTACAGTTTTATAAGGTTGATTATCAGTTCTGAACAAATAAACAAATTCATGTAAAGATGCTAAGAATGTTTCCTTGTGGTTCCCATCAAAGGGCCTGAGTACAACTTGGCACAGTGCTGTGTTGACTCCCAATGAATGGCCTTTGAATGGGACACAGTTGTTTTCTCTGTCAATAATAAATGTTACTTAAGCCAGGCAGTGGTGGCACATGCCTTTAATCCCAGCACATGGGAGGCAGAGGCAGGCAGATTTCTGAGTTTGAGGCCAGCCTGGCCTACAGAGTAAGTTCCAGGACAGCCAGGGCTACACAGAGAAACCCTGTCTTGAAAAAACCAAAAAAAAGAAAAAAAAGAAAAGAAAAAATGCCACTTAATTTTTACAGAAGTAATTACCCACTAGTTAAGTTGTGTGTGTGTTATCTTAATTAAGATACATATCTTAATAATTGATGTACTAAATTTTGTTTAGGAATTGATTTGCTGATAACAATTCCTTAATTTTCAGGATAAATCTATAAGAAAATCTAGCTCAAATCTTTCCTTAGGAACAAGCAAAATATGAATTAAAATGTATTTATGGAGCTATTCTCTGGAGGATTATTTATAATACCCCAAACTGAAAACAGCTGAAGTATTCACAAATGTGGAAACAATAGGAAACCATAGGATTTTCATGAAGTGGAAATTTCTTTTTTCTTTACCAACTCAGTTCTGTCTTCTGGAAGCTGTCTGATGAGAGAGCATGAAATGTTTTGCTGAAAACAAACACTTGAGAGGGCATGTAATCTTTAGAAAGAATATAAAAAGAACCCCACAAAAAGTGAGGGGGATGCTCTTGAATTGCTATGCCTTGCAACACTTAATTGGTCCTCACTTCATAGAGAGAAAGGGACCAAAGAATTTCTCATGGTATTCCGGCTGATTCTGGCTCCTTCAGCTGACTCGTGCCAATTCAGCAGAGCCTCACTGCTACTGACTTGGGTTGGTGTTTGCTATTGAACTGGACTCTGGTATCCTGACGACAGAGTGGAATTGCCTCAAGGAACTAAATATTAACCTTCTTTTTCCCATACATCTGCTCTGTGGGCTAGAAGAGAGGTTGAAGGATTGAAGGATTGAAGAACCCTAAATAAAATAAGTTTTGAAAAAAATCTAAGCCTACATATTCACGAAACTGGAATACCACACAGTCTAGGAGATACCTGGCTTTTAAAGGTATTCAAAATTTTGGGCCTATGTTCCTTACTTCCTGTAAGATAAGAATAGCATGACATATATTGTCAGATTGGTTTTCAAAAAGATTGATCCTGTTTACATTGCCACCAACATCTTTGCGAGCGCTTTCTCTACTTCCTTAAACACTGTAAGCGATATTTCAACTAAGTTTCTGGGATGTCAGGGTAGAAGTGGGATTCCGTTTCTGTATGAAAGAGTCCTTCAGCGGAGAAAACAAACAGCAATGGGTTGTACTTCAGACTCTTTACCACCATGTAGCAGAACTTTTGCCTTCACTACCTACATATAGGCTAACTAATTACTGATACCTAATAACCTCCAGGAGAATGTTCTAGACTCCAAGGTCTGAAAATTACAAATCATCAAGAAAATTTCATCTTGTTAAATTTAGTGATTATAATTCCTCCATTGGATTAATTAGATATGTTGTGTGTTAAGGTCATCTCTATCTGCATGTAAGTAACCATTTGGAGTCTGAGAGGCACAGAGAGAATTGACCTCTGCTCTGTCACCTATGTTCCAGAGGCTTCACACTGTAGAGTGATAGCAGATCATAGAATTGTCTGTTGAGTGATTAAACTGCCACCATGGTGTGGGTTATAATTGGTGTCCCGCATTCGGCTCAGGTCGAGGCAGACACAGGAAGTCTTGACTGTGTTCACCTCACACCACCGCTGGTTGGGCATTTGGGCTGTTGAGAAGCTGCAGGACTCTGCTCCTGGGATGGGGAAGCACAGTCTGAGGTCGCCGCAGAACTGCCAGAGTCAATGGGTCCCTGGGCCACACAGAGGCTGAGGATTATGGGTTCTCAGGGTCTTGGGCACCACAGATGCTAAGGAAGAGCTGAGAAAGAAGTATCAGCCCACGGGGTTAGCTCTAGCCTGGGGCCGAAGAAAAAAGGGTGGGAGTAGAGCTCTGGATGTGTCCCACTGAGAGTCTTGGGCTTGCTCAAGCTGGCTGGATTACGTGATTGATGGTCACAGAATTATTGGAAAGTTGAGGCCTTGTGTCAGGAGTCTAGGGTCTAGGAATGTGGCAAGTAAACACCTTCTTTCCCTTGGAGTTAGTTATCTGATGGGTCTCCAGGGTTTAAACCTCGCTCGACCAGAAAACAGAGGCTGCCTTTCATGGTCCCACACCATGGTTCCATTTTTTTCACAAGGTTTTCTGAGAGCATTGTACAAAGAAAGACATTGTAAAATGCCTATGGGCTTGTCTGAAGCTACTAAAGGGGCTTGTTGCCTATCTCTCCCCTGTCATTAACCAAAGATGTGTCACTATGCCTACAGAAATCTTTTGTCGTGGTCACACTGCAACTGGGTAGAACACTCAGGAAAATGTCAGAAAGCATAGGCATGTGGAAAGAATCAGAAGGCAGAGTTGCCATTGAAAGACTTGTGTTTCCAGCTTGGGCTCTCTGTACTGAGTAGCTGAACCTCTGTCTGAACTCAGCAACGCAGTTAACGATCAGACAGGAGGAGACGAGATTTTGGCCACTGCAGCTCTGTGAATAGATTCTTGCTTCACCAATCATATCTTATTTTCTTTGTTATTTCGACTGGAAGCATCTTCTTAGGGTTTTTGGTTGTTGAATTTTTGTCTTTAGGGAAAAAAAAAAAACGCCCTTGGAATGATGAAAATGACAAAAAAAAGAAAAAAGAAAAAAGAAAACTAGAATTCAGCAAAATGTAAATGAATAAGAGCAAATGGGATGAGAGTAAACATTGTGTAGCTCCAGAATAGAAATAAAGATGTTTGTTCTTCCTTTTTGAGGATAACCATGCGACTTTCCAATATGTGTCAGATGTTATCTTTTTGTATTTTCAATTCCCAGATGTTTAAAGGTGGCAAAATGAAGTTTTCAAATGTAGAGAGGATTTCTGTGCATTCTGACAATAAATTCAGTGTCTGCTGTAATTGAGATTTGGCCTTTAACCTCGATATGAATCTCTCTTTTTCTAAATAGTAGTACTAATAACAAACAGTAATGATAATAATAATAACTCTTATTGCTTTTTCACTGACATCTTTCTGCAGTGCCATAATTTATTAAAATCATATCCCAGCTGCAAGTTTTAAAGACTGTCCTACACTGAGTCATGGGAGACAGCTCTTACGTGTTGAGTAAAACTTTTTCGAGATGATAGCCTAGGGTGAACTAAAAACTACTTGATGGTGGCCTGTGCATTGTTCAAGACACACAGAATGTAATAGAAAATAAGTAGTCCGAATATATTCTCAATTAAAGGAAAGATTATTTTCAACATATGCTAGGTAAATCACCGTGTAAGGAGAGCCATGAGGACTTGCTGGTGTGACGAGAAGATAGGTAGAGAGCTGACGAGTAGGAAATACATTTAGTTTTTAAATCGATATATGGATTGTATATACTCTTTTCCTAATTTCTCTTCATGAATTGTACACTTCTGTCTGCATGTGTAACACATGATTTACACCTGCATGAAGATGTTCTTCAATGACTCACACCTCTCTAGTGGAAGTGAGAGTCTCAAATTGTATTTTTCCCTATAGGATGTAATAATGGCACTTGGCCTCCATAGCTAAGTGGTCCTTAGAGACTAACATTAAATTTCAAATGCTAACCAATGGGATTGCTTCGTTTTTAAGTACATTAAGTCAGAGTTTGTCTCCTTTGTTTCTGACGTCTTTCCTTAGCCTCCTTTTCCCAGCTTACATCTGTAACTCCTGTAGTGACCTGCCCTCCCTTCACCAGCCTCAGATACTTAGTCAAGAATCAGGGGGAAGGTCTGCAGTTCTTTGGTCTCCATTTCTTAATCTATAAAGAAGGTTATTGATGTGTTCAGTGCCACTTTCATTTTTGAAGCCCATGTTTATGGCTCCTTCTGCTTTGATCCTGTATCTACTATAGATTTACTATAGGGATAAAAAAAAACACCATGAAAGTTATCTCGAGGATTGTAATGCTGTGCAGAAGTGTCAAATGGAATCCTCGCTATCCTATATCGTTCTCTGTGGTTGCTCTCATGGCTAACAGAGGATAACATTTTCCTACGTGGTTAATTCCACACTGTGTTTAATAATACAGTGTAACCTAAAAAGCACTCATGGATTCATTTGTTCTTAAACCAGGGATGTCCAGCTCTGTGCCAGAGACAGGTGTCTGAGGGTCGCCAAGTAGAGTTTACTTCAAAGCATTTCATGAGGGGAAAGGGCAGGCAGATTGCTCAGTCTTCCAGCCAAACAAGCAGTGGGTACTATATCTTCCCCATCATTATTTTAAAACAGCAACCATCATGGTTTATTAAAAACTGACCCATGAGCACACTCTGCCCTGTGACTGAGTTAGGCCATTCTGTTATGCCTTTAATGTGTGGTTAAAATCCAGATAGAGTGCTATTGAAGAAATTAATATGTGAATGCTAATTGCATAAAAAGGTTAATTTTTAAGATTTTTAAAAATCTCTCTTTCTGCCTGGAGCACAATCTTGCTCCATGTAACAATAACCTCATAGAAAGCCGTGGAGATTGGAAGTGCTGATGCAGCACTAATGACTTGAAGCAAATATGCTGCTCTAATTTCCTCCATCTGCTTGGAATAAAACAATATAAGGATGAAATCTGGTAAAGTTGTAGAGAAATGTGTTTCTTCAAAAAGTTGGAGATATTTGAAAATGGGCGCAGGTGTGCAGGGAAAATAGTTCTAAAAAAAAAAAAAAAATATCTCGTCACTCCATAACTGAGAGCTTTATTGGATCTCCATGGAAAGAAACAGTAAGATTTGTTCTATAAAGTCTTGCCCCAATGACAGAAGACTATCAGATGTCTTACCAAGTCAGCTTGTAGTTTTTATTGTGAGAGTCCTGAAGATCCAGGTCCAGCCTTCCCCAGGTGTTTGATTAGCATGTCTAACCAGGCCCGACAGCCATACTTTCTTCCACATGTTTCATGAGCAGAGTGAGTGTCTCCTTCATGGGGGATTCTCTCCTTTCCTTCAGTCCACACACTGCAGCCTGTCCAGAAGGATAGACATCATTCCATGCACACATCAGAGCATGAGCAGAGGGGTAGACATGCCATCTGAACTTCCTACCCACTCTGCCAGGTACTACTGCTACAGCTACCTTAAAAAAACAAACAAACAAAAAAAAAACAGTAACCATATTCCTTAAAATAAAGAAGGCATTATAATTTTTTTCAGACAGTGAATGTATGTATGTCAATAGCCACATAAACAGAGTAAAAGCTTTTGATCCTCCTAGAAGGAAGTAGATTATTAATAATACTCCACAGAAAAGAGCATGGGGTCAAGATGCTCTCATATCTCAGTACAATCTGTCCTTTGGTTTCCAGAAAATTCAAGACTATGTAGAAAAAGTAGGTAAGCCTGAAGAGATTCCATAAGTGCAGAATGTCCTCATATCCTGATATATCAAACCTGATATAGACTGCTCTACAAAGATGTTTTATGGAGGTTGCATAAGAATATACAAGTATAACATAAACTCCAACAGTCTAGACTTGTCAATTTATGAAAAAGGAGTAAAACATTTGAAAGAATTTGTTTCCAAAATTACAAATAGGTTTTGCCTATTAACCACAGGACAAGTTAGTTCTGTGGACATATGGTTCACAGTAGATAGTATAAAGCAGTAGAGACTTATTCTGTACCAGCTACAGATCTATACTTCCAAAATAAAGATGCCACAAGATATGCTCTTTCTAAAGATCCTTGAGGATGACCCTTACTAGGCGTTTTCTGCCAGTTTATGGTTTCAGGTGTGCAGGCTTGCCTTGAAATGTGGCTGGGAACACTAGGTACCTGCTTCCAGAGCCACAGGGCATTTTCCTTGCTTGTCAGTATTTGTGTTTGCTCTTCTTATGAGGATACTAGTCATTGTTTGAGGGATCACTCAGGTCCAATATGGTCTGTTATTACTAATTATTGTTCTTAGCCAATTGTATCTGCAATGATTTAAAAATTACGTCACTTTAATATTTATTGGAGGGTGGGCAGGAGGTTGAAAGGTATTCTACTCAACCCAAAATATATGCTACCAAAAATTTTCATAAAATTCACTGGAAATATCTAATAATAGTCTACAAAAATGTTGTTTACAAGGAAGTTAAGGATTAAATTAAAATTATGGAATTACTAAGAATTTAAATTAATAGCCCATCTTGAACAGAAGAAAAATATGCCAGTAGGCATAAGATTGCGAAGTTAAATATAAAAACCATTTGTACTGCATCGTGAAAGATACAGAAGGGTGTTTTATGTCAGCACTATTATTTAGCCCTGGGTTGTGGCTTCTGCCTGTACTATTATATGAAAAAATTGAGCAATAAAAACATTAGAAAAAGTAGAATCGTCAACTTTATTACATGAGATAATATGACTATAATCTTTAAAAATGTAAGACTGATACACACTATTGTTAAAAACAAGTAAACTAGATGGCCATGGATAAACATATTTTTAAAAAAGAAAATCAAAGCTTTTCCTTTTGAAATAATAATCCTTTTCCTTTTCCTATAATAATCAGTTATACTGAAATGGATAAAATCCATTGTAATAAATTTAACAAGAAAAATAAAAGGCTGTTACCAAAAAGGAAAAATTGCATTATGACAAATATTATCTGTCAAAACAGTCATAACATATTCCCTGCTATTTCCTAATGTAAAATGTCAATCCTTCCTGAAATAGTATATATATGTTAATGTGATTCATTATAATGGCAAGGAGGTTTGTTTTTACTTTAATACACATTAAACCTTAATATAAAGTTACTGTTAATAGAAATGTTGCATTCTTGGCCATGTGCAGTCGAAGAGAAAGGAGAGTTAGAAACAGATCCAAATGTATAGTAATGATATAAATATTGAATAAAAGCTCTTCCCAATCACTAGAGGATTGTAATAAATGATGCTTAAAACTGACTTTAAATGTTACACCCTCAATTCTTACCACAAAAATTCAGATGGGTTAAAAATAGGCACACATAAAGATAAAAGGTGTTGATTGTCAATGCTCTGGAGAGAAAACCACAATGACAGAGCCCTGAATGCCTGATCACCTTTAGTACTCACAGAAATATGATTTCAGATCACAGCAAAACACTGTTTCCTGCTCATATAGTCAAAAAAACTAAAGTATTGATAGGTATATCTGTGCTTAGTAGAGATGCAGGTAAGTGGAACGTTTCATGTGTTGATAAAATCCAGAAGTACCTGTCAGTCATAATTAGTGTGATGCCTGATCTCTGTCTCTACATCTCTGCCTTTGGGAACCTTATACATGATGAAATATGTATTCAAAGATGGTTTCTATACTGTTTATAGTTGTAAAGAAAAAGCAAATCAAAACAATAACTTTATCAAAATGACAGCTTGAGAATAGAGAGAATTATTGAATGTTATACTACAGTGTTGTGGAATATGAAATAGGAAAATGACTAAATACAAGTATGTGCTTCCTAACATGTGCATGGTCTGATAAGATGTGGTTATTGAATCCTTGGGACAGCATAAATGCACTGAGATAAAGAAAAGAATAATTCTATGTACGATATAACCTCCATTGATCTATAATGCTACGAAGCCAGGGAGTAGCATAGGATGGTAATGATGTCTACTTTTTGTTTTGATTTTGAAAAACTACATTTATATTATATGTACTCATGTGAGTGTTTTAAATATTTTATGCTAAGCACATATTATTTAAAGATTAAAATAATTGTTCTTTGTTGTATTTAATTTTTTTCAAGGTGAGTTTAATCTTAAATCTACATGGTGTTATATTTTAAAATAACTCTTCTGCTTCAGACAAAATGAGCCAAAATTAAAAATATTTCATAAATTACTATTAAGTACATTGACAGAAGATAAAACACCAATATAAAATTTAACCTTGTTAGTTATAAAAGCAATGATCATTAAAGCAATAAAGAGTTTTGTCTCAGACTGGCAAGGGTTCAAAAAATCACTACTTCTTATCATTATACAGAGCATAGGGAGATCTGCAGATCTTATCTGGATCTGGAGTAGTTAGTCAAGACTCAATAAAAAAACTCTAGTACGTTCCATTTCATGCACTCGGGCTTGCCACTTAAGGGAATTAACTGTAAAGGTTTCTGCATAAATGTTCATTTCAGCTTTACTCAGTCATATATAAACCTCAATGTTTACAATCAGTTGATTATAATATTTTCATATTAGAACTGTGGACACACAGACATACACATAATGCTGAAGTTACTGGTTAAGGCTCAGGTTTTCATCCACAGTCCAGGGACTCACCGTGCAGTTCACAGGTAGTCAAGGAAGATTCTAGTAATTACCATTTAGTAAGATAGAATTTTGTGATTATCTTTTGTATTTAGATGTGTGGAAATATGGCTGCCAGAGTACCTAGTCTGTCAGCAGTGGGGTCGCGCTGGATGGTATAATGAACTACTGTTTTTGTATGCTGGGTAGATTCTAAACTTCTTGCAATATGCTTAATGAACTTTTATCACAGATACTTACACACACACACACACACACACACACACACACACACACAAAACCTTACCCCAAAACAGCATTCAAAAACAACAAAACAAAGCAAAACAAAACAAACACCAAGCAAACAAATACAACCAAAAATTTTTTTAAAGGCACAGGAGGCCAAATTGGAAGCATTTTAAGATTCTAGAAGAGTAGGAGGAATAATACAACAGGCAGGAAGAATGCCCAGGCTGAGAAATAATACAACAGGCAGGAAGGATGCCCAGGCTGAGAGAAGAAAGTGCTATTGCTGACTCCTAACAGGATGTGTTAGTAGTTCAGAACGCATCCCCAGAGGCCTGTTGAAAAGTTTGTTTTGTGTCTATTGTTACTTAAATACCTGACCTTTCCAAATTAGCTCTGCTTGTACAGGAGGCTTCACAAAGGGCTCTCCGCTGGTGTACGTGGAGCTTTTCTCAGGAAGTAAATCACTCCATGTATCTTGTTCCCAAACACTCATCTCAGAAGCAGCACCACTTTCTGATAGAAGGCAAATGTCAGGACTGAAGGCATGAGGCGGCGGCCTGATGGCTAGTCCTAAAATGCTTCTTTTATGTTCGAGAAGCCAATCTGCATTCTTCTGAGCAATGTGGGATGTCAGTACAAAAGCCATATCTCTGATGGAAAGATGGGGTGGGGCTCATCCCCCATTTCTTTATTTAGAGTTCGCATTGAGAATGGCAAGCGCTATTTGAAAGGTCATCCCATCTCAAGTAACAGATGGATAGGAATGGATAGGAAGAAAGACTCTGGCTTTCACAAATAACTTAATTGAATTCTCCTTGCCATTTCTGCAGGCAATTCAGGATATTTTTTTTTAAAGCATTGATCCATAATTATCTTTCAGAGTGGTTAGCATTGTGAGACAGATGTGTGAATCTTCATGTATATAAGGGAACAGTATCACACCCTTTCTGTCTACTTGATTGTGTTTTCCTCTGCAAACAAATGTATGTTATAAACCATAAATCATTACCCTAACAAAAAGAAGCAAATTCATTTTTTTTTTTTTTTTTTTTTTGGAGATCTGTTTGACTTGCTGCTCATCTTGGGCATCGCTCTGTTAAAAAGGTCAGCTTCTTTGCCTTCCTATAAGCCAATGAGTGTTTGTGTCTGTGTAGGATATTTATGTGGCACAAGGACCATGGGGGAGGAGTGCTTCCAGACCATGAAACTGCAGTTATGCTATAGAATAGAATATATGACAAGAATGGGGAATACTTTAAAGAAGGTATTATTTCCATAGCTTATTTACAAGTTTTTATTTGTTTGCTGGTTTTTAAGTGTTTGGAATCTTATGTGATATGGGAAAAATTTTAGAATTCCTTTGACCCAAGCACTTGCAAGGCAGAGATAGGCAGATGTCTGGGAGTTTGAGTCCAGCATGCTCTGTATAGTGAGTTCCTGAACATCCATGGAAACACAATAAGACTGTCTCAAGAAAAAATATTCTGAGAAACAATGAATAGAACTTTTTTTTTTAAACAAAAAGTCTCATTAGTCATCTCAGACTACAATATACTACAAATGTATCTTTTGAGATACATTTGTGAAATAATGTTTGCATAGGGGAAGTGTCTCTGGTTGGTATGTGCAGTTTAAACAAATAAACACCTGCTTTACAGGTTAAGACAGAGGCTGTTCAATGGCTTCAGGAGAGCCAAAGTGGCTGTGACCACAGTACGGGAGAGTTGCTCTCCAGTTTTGTGAGGTCATCATAATGCTCCATATCTTGACCCTTTATAATCAGCTTTGGATGTGCAAGAAGCAAGCATTTTGCCATGTTTTGGATGTTTCACAGATGGAATCATACTGTACATATCTTTTAAGGTGAATATATTTATAATTAAATCCAGGTTGGCAGCAAATACTACTGATGTATTACCAAGCAAATCATGGAATGGATAAGCCTCTGAGGCTTGAATACACTTGAGGTTTGGATAAGGATGAAGAGTAATTCCTTAAGTGAAATCTCTTGTGAGTTCACTCGTGTTAATGGTGCTGCAGTATCTGTGGTTTGGTATCTCCCCTCAGAATGTTCTTCCCAAGCCTCATGGATTTTTCAGAACTTGGGCTCAATGCAGTGATAGTCTCTGTAGGTTTCTATGGGATTGGTAACAGCAGAATAAATCACATCTCTAGCCTAAGGTCATAGTGTTCAGAGGTAAATGGATAAAGAGCCTTTTGATTTATTATTCATATAGATAACAATACTCAGAGTGTCTAAGGAAGGTTCCTTTTTATGTCGTAAATATAACCTAGTGACATTTTTAAAATGTCTTCCAGAGCCTGGCCCTCTGATCCATGGATGCTGACTTTCATATTTGTACTGGCCTATTTGTTCCCTCCTTCCTCTCTCCTCACCTCCTAAATGCTAAGCATGATTTGTTTTCAGATTCCAGATAGCTTTGAAAAGCCACAGTCACAGGATCAAGAACAATAACAAGTGATTTACAACCATATTTCTGCATGGTTTAGTAAAAAGACAATTTTATGTGACAAGCACTTGAACCCAGGGGCTATTTCTTGTCCATTTGGTTGGGGTGAATAGTCATCTTTTTTTTTTAATCGATTGGGAATATTGATATTTTATTGCTTACCTTAGTCAAAGTGTGTCTTTAAATTTGAATGTACTGAAATTCACTTCTTCAGGTATGGAGAACTTTCTATATCGGATCTTCAAAATCATCAGTTTAACTAAGGTATAGGATATATATATACATATATATATATATATATATATATATATATATGTATATATATATATACATATATATATATATATGTATGTATGTATATATAGTATAGTCAACGTCTTACAAAACTAAACTAATGTATTTTATGTGGGGGCATATAATATATACAGCTTGGTCCTGCTTCCTCCTACTGCTTTCCCAGTAAAGCAGCAGGACCCACTGGACAGTCTGAAATTCTAATGGTGCATGTCTATAATTCTAGCACTCAGGAGGCAGAGGCAAGCAGATCACTGAGTTTGTGGCCAGCCTGGTCTATAAAGCTACTTCCAGGACAACCAGGGCTATATAGGAAACCCTGTCTTAAAAAACAAAAACAAAACAAAATCAAGAAAGAAAAAAAGGAAAAGAAAGAAAGAAAGAAAGAAAGAAAGAAAGAAAGAAAGAAAGAAAGAAA
>JADRCD010168809.1:18301-31047 GCA_019843815.1 Montemys delectorum | reverse complement strand
CTCTCTCTCTCTCTCTCTCTCTCTCTCTCTCTCTCTCTCTCTCTCTCCAAGAGGAAATAGTAACTGCCTTGCTACTATAGAGCTGGTATCTGCCATCTAGCTCTGTTTGTTTGATGACATGAGTATAGGTCAGGGTCTCCTGTAGGTAGCCACAGCTGTGCTAGTCTATGAAGGCCACATACATGTCACACACATGGCTACAAATAGGCAAAAGGAAAATAATTATAGGTCCAGTGAAACTACACTTCAAGAATGGAATTGAATAAAAGATGTTTGCATGCAAAGAAATAGTGACAAATTTTACCTACAGGCCAATCTATATCACAATAATGAGTAAAGGAAAGTTTACAAGATGGGAATAAATGTATGAAAGGATTGGGAAGATAGGTAGGTCAGAAAAGTGCTTGCTCTGCAAGCATGAAGACTAGCATTTACCGATGGAGTCCATGTAAAAATCAAGGAGGGTAGTGTAACACACTTCTTATCCCAGCACTGGGGAAGCAGACACAGGCAAGTTCCAGGATGTGTCCACCAGCCAGCCTAACCCATTTGGTTAATTTCAGGATTGTGAGAGACTATTCACAGATACTTGCATGTACACATACATACACAAATATACATACACACACATACACAAAAGAAAATAAAAATGTAGGGGAAATCATAAGCAAAAAGTAAGTATATAAGCCTAGGTTCTTTTTTTCTGCTTACTTAAAAAAAAAAGATAGTTACATAAAAATAAGTCCATCCTGTGGAATTTGTAGTATGTCTAAAAATAATGCAAATGATGACTTCGATGAGAAGAGAGCTTGTGGATGAGCCTACACAATCATGGGGTATTCTGTATTTTATATGAAATAATAAGCCTTAGTAGACTCTAAAAAAGAAAGGCTAGGTGGAATTGCAGGGAATCTGCATATATGTAGCTGGGAGCACTGCTGCTTGCAGTGTCATGACTTAAGCACACAGAGCCTTGCAGATTTGGCACAGCAAATAGGTGGAAACCTCAGTGTCTTCTAGCTTCTGTATGGACTTTAAGCCCAATGCCTTTTGTTTTACTTTCATTTTTTAATTTTAATTTTTTACTTATTCACTTTACATTCCACTCACTGCCCCCTCCTGGTTACCCCTTCCCACAATCCTTCCTCCATTACCCCCTCCCCTTCTCTGAGTGGGTAGAGGCCTCTCTGGGTATCCATCTGACCCTGGGACTAAAAGTCTCTACAAAGCTAGGCTTTTCCTCTCCCACTGAGGCCAGAAAGGAAGCACAGCTATTACAACATATCCTAAGTACAGGCAACAGCTCTTGGGATGGCCCATGCTCCAATTGTTCGGGACCCACATGAAGGTCAAGCAGCACATCTGTGACATATGTGCAGGGAGGCCTAGGTTCAGCTCTGCCACAGGCCAGCCAGCCTTGACCTCTCTCAACCCGCAGGAGAAACAGGTCCTGGTCAGGTCAGCAAGACATTTGTCAATTAAAACATGGCAGACTCAACACAAGGGTCTGAATGTATATTCTTAACATTAAACATCTGACCTTTATGGTCATTATAAATGAAAAAGAAAAGTCAGATGGTTCAGCAGTCAAGGTACATCTGAGGCCATCTGAAACACACTGGGTCTAAAAAAGCAGCCATCTCCTCTGGACCAGTGTAGCACCCCCAGGCTCTGAGCACACTCAGGCCTGTGCAGGCCAGCTAGAGTCCTGGGGGCTGCAGCGAGCCAGATAGGAGGGTAGAGGCTCAAATCTCAAATGCTCTGCAGTACACTGTCACACACACACACACACACACACACACACACACACACACACACACACACGCGCGCGCACACACACACATTCAGCTCAAGGTCCCACCCATCCTTACTAAATGCCCACTGTGCTATTCTTCTGGGCTAGCAGAAACATGTCCCAGGGGTCTCATTCTTCTAATCCCTGGGAGTGATTCAACTGCTGTACATGACTGAAAACTTGCCCTTGCCCTGGGATTATCAACTTCTATTCAGTAAGCCTCAATGCCCTACACCCCTTCATTATCTCCCTAACAAAGCCAGAGGCAATTAGTCTGAATGTATAACATTGCCTGCAAAATTCCAAGCCAAAGTTTGGCTAAGATGTTGGAACATTGGTGGAGATCAGAAAGCAATGTTTAATTTTGTCTAGCTATTAGTAAATCATATCTTGGTGGGCACCTAGCACACAAGACCTTCCATCGACTAACGCAAGGACAAATCTGGGCTACATCTGAGTTAGGATATGCCAACGAATGAATTCCAGGAGGCTGGTTTCCTTGAAGCTGCACGCCTCTGATTCATAAACACTTGGATTTTACTGCAGTAGATGTGGTCGTGGCACAGCCCTTTATGTTCTTTCATTGGTGGGTCAGACTCTGAGAGCTCCAAGAGTTCAGGTTAGTTGACTCTGTTGGTCTTTATTGGAGTTCTTATAACCTGCTAGGCCAGCAATCTTTCCTTCTATTCTTCCATAACAATTCCCAAGCTCCATCTACTGTTAGGCTCTGAGGGTCAGTATCTGTCTGAGTCAGCTGATGTGTGAAGCCTCTCAAACGACAACATGCTCTTGTCTGAAAGCATAACAGAGTATCATTAATAGTGTTAGGCATTGGTGCTTGCCCATGGAATAGATCTCAAGTTGGGCTGGTTACTGATTATCTCTCAGTCTCTGCTTCATCCCTCTTAGCTGCATTTCTTGTAGACAAGGTACATTTTGAGTGAAAGCTGTGTGGGTAGGTTGCTGTCTCTATTGCTCCACTGGAGCTCAGGGGTGCAGGGGGCTTCTTCAGGTTCCATATCCCCAATGTAGTGAGTCACAGCTAAGGTCATCCTCATTGGTGCTTGGGTACCTCCTTATCCTAGGTCTCTGTCTTGTCCTGGAGATGCCACCACCTCCTTACCCCTGTTAGTTGCAGATGGTCATTCATTTTCCATCTCTATCTAGCCATCTCTCCTGTCATTTGCCACGCCTGACCCAAACAACCTGGTTTGACTATCCTTCAAGGGTGAACCCAGGGCAGACCAGAAGATGCAGGGTGGTTTCCTTTTCCCATTCATTTTTAATTCTTAAGTAGCAGCAGATAGTCTGAGAAGTGGCTGAAGAGATGACTCAGAGATTGAAATGGCTTACTGCTCATGCAGAGGACTGTGCTCAATTCCCAGTACTGACGTTAGCTCATAGTTGCCTGTAATTCTCTTTCTAGGGAAGCAAGCATACTTTCCTGGACTCCAAAGCCCCAGGCATGCATGCAGTGTACATATGTATATACAAGCAAAGCACTCACACAAATGAAATAAGGCAAACAAATCTTTTTGAAAAAATAAATTCTGAGAAATAAACAAGAGCAAAATGAATGAAGCTGCTGAGGAGGCAAAAATGTAGCTCTTACAGTTTTGAGGAAGAGGGTTGACATCACTCAATGTAAGACCTGTGAACAGCAGAAACACATGAAGACCAGCATTCAGAACACAGATACAGTTAGAATTGACCACTTATTAGCTGGGGAAATGTTAGGAAATGCCAAGAGGAAGAGCAGAAGGGGCTTGGCTAGAGCATGATTAAAGACAAGGAAGGGCTGGCTTATAAGAAGCTTACTAGTAGGTGTGTCCCTTCACACAACCTTATCATCAGAATGCTTCTTGCTTTCTGCTTAAGGATGTCCTCTTTCACAGAGCACTTCTAAGATAAAGGGGGAACATTAGAGTATTTTTCTTTAGTCTTCTATTTTTAACTCAAATGCTTTTAACTCAGAATAAGTTTGCCAAAATGACCTATGTGGGGGACTCATTTTACGAATCCCATCCACGTTTTTGCCATGATTTCCTCTGTTATATTAGAGACTGATGGGAACTTCTGAAATAGCAAAATACTGAGCAAAGATAAATATTCCTTCCAGGCTACTTTTGTGTAGCAGAGTTAGGAGGCTGATTCGGTATCAGGAAGAAATCCAACAGTGCACAATGGCATTTGTTAATGGCAACTTAACCTTTGCCCTTGCTCTTCAGGAAGGGTTGGAGTTTGTGTTGTTAACCTCAAGGCTCAGTGATGCTGAGATGTGAGGAGGGCCAGAGATGGATGACAACCTTGCCTGACAAAAAAGAGTACATACAATGGGAAGACTATAGCATCTGGTATCTACATCCTACATCTGAACTTGTTTTATGTAAACTTGACCTAGAGTGCTAGACTGAAAATTGCCCACAACTATCTACATCAATTTTCTGGGATTTCTGAACATAACCTCGTATGTATACAAGAAGGAGGGCTGAAGCAGGACACATGAAAAGGGAAAAGTCAGCGTGACCACAGAGTTAACCAAGAATGTCACCAGTCACCAAGACCTAGAAAAAGCAAAGAAGGAGTGTGTCCTGGAGACTCTGGAGGGATCTGGTCTCTGCCAACATCTTGGCATTCATTGTACTTCTGGTCACAGAGTAGCTGAAGAACACATTTCTATTGCTTTAAGACATCAAGTGTATGTTACTGTGCCACAGCAGTCACAAGCAGCCTTCCTGAGTCCCCTGAATCTCAATGGCTTCATGCTCTGTGAAATTGGGCCACAATAGTTGTTAATGGCAAGGTTGCTAGTAGTGAATTTAAAAAATACATAAAAATGTAAAAAATGAAAAATTAAGAAGCGACAAGGATTCTGGTGGATATGATGATGTCCCTCCTCTTTTATGTTCATAATTTATTCCTATTCATCAAGCGATTTATGCAAAAGTGCTTTTCAGAAAAAAAATTTCCCATTATCCTGAGTGGGAAAATGATCATGCATTATGTTACTCTAAGACTCATCCACAGTAACTTCATAAAAGATAAATAAAGTGCATAGCATGTCCATAGTTGAGCAATAAACCATTATTTTAGAATTTAGAATAATTTTAAGCCATGTTGTCTAATCACTTGGTTATTGTAATTGCTTGCTGTATATGTAGTTTGTTTTCTCACTTGTTTTGCTTTATCCTCACAATTGCCTTCTACATATTTTTGAGAACTCTATGATAGTGGAAATCTCAACACAAAAGAACTGTGGAAATGTATCCAAGCAGTCAGGGCAGGCTGTGGTTCACACTGATGCTCAGTGCCCTGTTAGCCATGCCTAGAATCTGTATTCCTGGTGTCAAATTCAGTTTGCTTTCCCAAATATATAAGCATGATTTTACAGAATATATTTCCTAATTGTCACAAAGATTTTCCTGTGTATCACTGAAATCAGATGTTGATAAAGCTGTAGGGCAACGGGAATTCTAATCCACAGGGCCAAATGGGATGGCCCAGAAACTAAAGGCTTCAAATTTTCATGGCTCATGTTGCTCAAGAAATAACCTGAGCACACTTCACAAGATTTTCTCAAAACTCTAGAAATCCCAAATATCTACCTGTATGTGAGAGAAAAAAAGAGAGCGAGAGAGAGGTCATGAAGCATTCTTGCCAAGTGTTTGTTTGGAAAAGCAACGGACTGTCTGACAGAACAACACCTAACAGGGATACATCTCAAAAATATGTTCAGTAGCAATGATTTCAAGATGATTTACAAGGTATTAAATATACTGCTGCTACATACAAATTTGAAATATGCCAAAATGTTATTTTTAACGAGCTGGCAATTATTAGCTATAATGATCCTATTACCTAGAGCTTGAGGTTGAAGACTCCAGTGTGGTGAATCATATAGGACAAATGCCTTTTAGGAAGAGGAAGCTGGCATAGACCTGCAGAAGACTGGGCCCATTGACAGTCCAGCACAAATGGAGAGAGTCTAGTGTATTTTCACCCATACCTGAGGATCTTCAGGCTGTAGATAGAGTCTTTAGAGGTGAAGCCACTAGGGAGTTGCTCTGATACAAGTAACCCCCACCCTTGTCATTGCAAGCAACTGTAATTAAATGCAATGGATACAATCCCCCACCTCCCAAGATAAATAATATGGAAGTGAGAAAGATATTTGTAGGGAAGGAAAAGGGGGCCGAGCAATGGTGGCTCACGCCTTTAATCCCAGCACTTGGGAGGCAGAGGCAGGCAGATTTCTGAGTTCAAGGCCAGCCTGGTCTACAGAGTGAGTTCCAAGACAGCCAGAGCCAGAGCCACACAGAGAAACCCTGTCTTGAAAAAAACAGAACAAAACAAAACAAACAAAAAAAAAAAAAAAAGGAAAAGGGATATAGCAGTAGTGGAAACGGATAAGAGAAGGCAATGGAGAGAGACATGGTCAGGGAACATTACATATACATATATGTGTATGTACACGTACATATTTATGTATATAGTTACAAAATAATAGTAAAGACAGAAAACAAGAAGCTGTCATAAGTTTTGACTTGATTTAGTACTCTCATTTCTAGAAATCTTTCAGTGGAAAGAGGGATGTAGACAAAAATTATAATTATGTATAACAGAACTTGAATATAATTAAACATTCTAAATAGTCTGTCAGTGAGCTGGACAATTATTAAATTAAGTATATAAGGGAGCATTTTAAAAATCTTTAAAATTATATTTAATGACATGAGAAAGTACAATATAATTTTCAACCAACAATGACTCAAAATGTTATTGTTATATGTTCTAAATTTAAGTTAAGCAATCAACAGGCAAAATGAAGGGGCACTTATCAATGAGATTGAGAGATATCAAAATATTATCACTGTTTATCTACAAAGGGTAGATTAATATTCAACTTGAAAGAATCCTTTGCTTCCCTTATCAATTTGTGTGGACCAAGAATGCAGTTCCTTCATGCTCATTATAAACAGCCTCATTAGTCTCATCCAAAAACAATAGGCCTTCCTTGCAGGAGGTGAGGATTTTCTTCTATAACTGGGTAAATTCTTTTGCATTGCTTATTTCCTGCTGGGCTGCCACCTTATCTGTATGTTTGAATCAATAGGGCAGCTTCACACATGAAATCGGTTACTGGGGCATCAGGAAGTCATCTGAGTCACCTGGGAACTGTGACAGTTAAGAAGTGGGAGTCCCACATGTATGCCAGCTGCTGCTGCTGTTATTGTGTTAATGGTTTGTCACAGGTGAAAGTTTGCACATCGGACCTGTATTTATTTTGGTTGCTTGGTTGGTTGTGGGTTTTTTGTTTTTGTTTTTGTTTTTGTTTTGTTTGATCACCAACAAGGAGTCATGTTGCTGCCTGTGGTATACACTTAGTAAAGATGGAATAATGTTTACTGTGTAACTGATATGTCTGAGAGAGGAGTTTAGAGGGAGAGCACAAGCTAGCAAATGGTAAATCTTGTTTTTAAAGAAAGGGGCTCTTGCATCCTTTATTGGTAGTCCTCATCCATCAACTGGTCACCCATGGGGGAAAAATTCAGGCCCACATGAAAACCTGTCAAACTATCTGGTGGTGGGAACTGCTGCAGATCTGTTTTGTACTCACCTTCCTGTTTTCCCCTAGGTAGATGACATCATGTACACTCTGTACAACTCATAAAGTAAAAAAAAAAAAAGACTCCAAATATTATTAATTTTTATAGAAGTCTGGAGAACTTCTTGCAGAAAAATCTGTTTTTATTTTGCCAATCAAAGTTAAAGTGACACTTGCTAATTTTACATTTGGTGATATATAATATACATTGTGATTCTGAAATAAGTGTTCTGTTTTTCTTACTTAATTGCCCAACATATTGCAGTTTCTTGATGGAAATAGAATCACATTCCAAAATAGACAAAAGATTCAGCAACTATGGTTTTTACATGCCAAAAATGTATATTTGTGGCATTCATGATAAATGCCTTTGAAGGGAAATATGGTGAATTTGTTTCTGATTTGGGGCTTTAAAGAGCTAAGGAATAAAAATAATTAAACTAGAAAACAAAGCAAAAAACATCTCAAGGTACATGCATTTGTGTGCCTCGAGGCTTACATACTTCCTGTTCCTTTCTGTCTTGCGTTTAGAGATCAGAGATAGGATTTTGGGGGAAATGATAATGAACTAAAGATCCTGGTCTTCACAGCGTCTCCATGAGAGATGGTGGGCCTTTTCTCATCTTTCCTAAATGGTTCTTCACTGGAGAGGGCAGCCACATTAAGTTGCTGGTGAGCTGCTTTGGTTAAAGTGGCTATTAAGTATCTTTGCCTTGAGCCCTTCTTCCCCATTGATGTTAGACTCCACACTACAGAGTGAGAAAGACTTCTCCTGAGCTGTCCTCTGCACCCTTCAGCCCTCCTTTCTCACTGTTTTGAGACTTTGAGCTTCTAAATGAGAAAGCTTGTCTTTTGGTTGTCCCCTCGCTTTTGTAGCCTGTATCATGTAGTGCATGTAGCAAATTGAGCAGGTACACAAAAGGAAGATCAACATGGTGCTTGTCCCACTCATCCATCCACTCACCAATTCTACTTTCCAAGTTACTTCTTTCTATATTAGATATGTCAACCTTTGTTTTCTTGTTTTAAAAAGTGGTACTTTAAGCCCAGAAACTTTGCTGGATAGTCATATACCCATGGTAAAGATGAAGTCAAGGTGAAAATTTTCATCCTTCACATAAAAGAGATAGATAAAGCTAAGAAAAAACATATTTCTTTGATCAAATAGATAGCATGAACCAATGTGGAAACATCTCAGTATCTTAGAGAGCAACTAATGAATCTAAATTCTCTTCTATGCACCATTAGTGGATATTCATATCTGTTTCTTTAAAATATTTTTTACTTATTGAATGTGTGTGTGTGTGCATATGTGTATGCATGTGTGTGTGGTGTCTCTGTATATACAAGTTCCTGTCTGTACATGGGTGTGTTCATGTGTAAAGGCCCAAGGTGGAAATCAGGTGCCTTTCTTAGGTGCCTCTCTACTTTATCTTTTGAGAGAAGGCTTTTTACTGAACCTGCACCTCCAGGATAGCTTTGCTGCCTGGCCAGTAAACTCCAGGACTCTTTGAATTGCCCCCAGCCCTTGTGCGTGTAGAGCAAGTACTTTTGTAACAGAACCATCTCCCACACCCTTCCCTCTTCCACTTCCATATTTGTTTCTTTTAAGTATATTTCATTTCGAGTCCTTGGGATTCATTTTCTCTTTTCTGGGGTGATCTTTAAAAAATGATGTTCTAAAGCTATATTAGCTTAGGTTGCTGGCATGTAAAAGATCTAGTTAGGTATTGCATCTTGGTTTTAAGATTTAAAAAATAATAAATTAAAGCTTTAAAGAGAAAGATTAATCTTTGAGCATTCCTAAATGTACTATCTCCTAGTTCTGACAGTCAGGGAACACTACTGAATCTTTGCTTCTTAGGGATTTCTGGGAATTCACTTTGCTGTATGTCCACTTTGTCCAAGTACTCAGAAGTTTAAAATATAGGCAGATAGTTTATTGTAAATGAGATGTTTTTGAACGTCAGTGTCATAACTAAGCATAACCAGGCTCAGGATGCTCTTGATGAACAATTTAGACTCTGTAATAGAGGCAAGTTAGGTATTGTAAAAGTATATGTGACTGCTCAGACACAAGGAAAAGCCAACTACAGATAATGGTACTGGAAGCTGGTGAGGTGGGCTGTTGAAATCTTCAGTTAGCCTCCAGATTTTGTTATACACTATTCTCCTGCCCACTACATCTCGGTGTTTTGGTAAAGAGGAAACACGGAAAATATGTGTATGGGTATGTGTGTGTGTCTGTGTATGTGTTTAGGTATGTGTATGTGTCTCTGTCTCTTTTAGTCTGTGTGTGTGTCTGTGTCTATGTGACCATTTGTGTTTGTGTGTATATATATCTCTATCTCTGTGTTTGTGTATCTGTGTTCCTATGCATGTGTGTATCTGTGTGTCTATGTGTAGGTGTGTAGGTGTCTGTGTCTCTCTCTGTCTTTGTGTGTCTGTGTGTCCATGTATATATGTCTCTGTCTGTGTGTTTGTTTGTCCATGTGTGTGTATGTGTGTGTCTGTCTGTCTCTGTGTCAGTGTGTGTCTGTGTGTAGGTATCTCTGTCTCTCTGTGTGTGTCTGTGTGTCCATGTGTTTGTGTATGTGTCTCTCTATGTGTGTGTTTGTGTGTCTGTGCGTGGGGGTGTGTTAGGAGTACATGCTCTGAGATTATTTATTTCCCACTTGTGAAATGTATGCTTTTGTCTACTGTCATCTTTCATACAGTTGTCTTGTTTTCTTGAAGATACAGAAGGTAAAGAAAAGTGGTAAAGCTTTAGCTCAAGGGCTTGTGAGTACAGCCCATCCTTACTCTACCCTCTAAATATCCAGACACTAGATTACATGGGCTTTTGGTTGTTGTTGCAATAATGGTATGTCTCCAATGTGTGTAGGGTTAGTAAGGACAGTTACCTACTATCCTGCAGTTTTAATTTTAAAAGTTTAAATTTTTAATTTTAATTTATCCCTTAAGTCTGGCCCACAGTGAATAGTCAGTATACCTTATTGTTGACTGAGGGTGAGTACATGTTTACTCTGAATATAACCCTGGATTTGTGAGTATTCTTGTGGGAATAAGACACAAGAAATACAGTTTTCCTCTGTCTCTCAGCTAGGTTAGTTAGCAACCTAATAATGAGGCCATTTTGTTTCTAGAATCCCTCGAGGCCTTTTATTAATTGGAACAAGACTATACATATCTCTCCTTATTCTAACATTCTCTATCGGACATCTAGAACTCAAAAGTACCAATACTGACATCACACTTGCTTTTAAATTAAACACATAAAGTTTGATGGGAACATTGGCACCTGGGAGGTTACATCTACTTGTCCTAAATACCGGGGCTCTCCTTTCTTTGGGGACTATCTCTACCAAATGGGAAAACCCACAGCTCATTTCATGTTTTCTGAAGTTCAATTTCCTCCGGTCATATTCTCCAGGGTAGCCTTGTGTCTGCCAGGTAATCAGTAATGGAAAATCCTCTGTGCAGAAGGTGCTCAGAGGACCTGATGGGCTTAAGCAATTACCTTACCCTTGGGGACACAGTAGGTGATATTTGTGACCCTATAGTACAGAAAAGAGCAGACACTGAGAAATAAGGGAGATCATCTCAAGTCTCAAAAAAAATCAGATGAGGTTTTCTGGTTTTTGAGAAAAGTCCCCTCCTACCTCCCTTCCTGCCTTACAACACTAAGCAGCATGTATTTAGGCTGAGTTTTCTACTCTGGGAAATGTTGTTTTCTGCTTATCAAAAATGCATTAGCATTGGAAAATTTACACTCTCTCTCACACCATATGCTAAAATTAATTCCTGCTGGATTAAAACAATAAATAAATGTATAAAATCAATCATTAGAAACCCAGAATAGAAATGGGTGTTTATCTCAACTGGAATAAGAGAGTTTTGTTAGCATAGAGGAAAAAGGAAAAGACCATGAGAGAAAAAAGTAATAGATTTGATTTTATATGTAAGTAAAACTCCTTTTTGTCAAAATAATAATGATTCTGATTATAAAAATAGTAAATGGAAGTGACTATGTATAACAATTATGAGGACTAGTGGCTGTGGATCTTAAAGGACCAAGAAAGCTGGCAATGGCCTGTTATTCCACTGGGCACCCAAACTATCTGATCTCACATTCTATAGCATTGCCTGCTTGAGGCCCTCCAGCTATTTTGTACTATCTTTATATGATGTTCCTGTGGGGCATCAATAAATTGAGTTATCCCAGTAATGTCATTTGTGATATGTTACTGGGTATCAATGCTTTATACCCCTCCTTGTTGAAGCTGTAATGGTTTTACTTAGAGAAGAAGAAGAAATTGAACACATTCCTGGCATCCTGCCTTCTCTGAAAAAGCTTCTTGGAGAAAGAGAGAGAGAGACAGAGACACAGACACAGAAAGACAGAGAGTTAGTTTTACATGTGATTTGGCATGGCATGCTCAGGTGCATTTAAGGATATAGGCAAGTGTAATGGAGATGGAAGTACTCAGGATTGCCATTTTTGGTCTGATAGAAAGAGAAAGCTGATTGTGGAGATGAGAGGAAATGTTGGCT
This sequence comes from Montemys delectorum, assembly GCA_019843815.1. Lineage (NCBI taxonomy): Eukaryota > Metazoa > Chordata > Mammalia > Rodentia > Muridae > Montemys > Montemys delectorum. Next base: position 19,093 of record JADRCD010168809.1, on the reverse strand, counting down.
GAGTGAGCATATGTTCCAAATTCTAGCAAATCATGTTGAGTGAGGTTCTCTGTTCCACATGCATCTGGGTGCAAGGGTGAATGCCATGAGGCATTCTGATAGCAACCTTTCTTCACAGGTGTGGCATGTGCCATTGTATGGCCTCAGAGACAATATGCACAAACACTAACATAAGAGCTGTGTTGAGAGAGTGTGATCTGTTCAAGGCCTGCAAAACACCCAAGGAGAAATTCTCACAGCATTCTACATTTTGCATTTGTATAACATCAAAAATGATTAAGTGTTATAGGAAACACAGTTAAAATATAGTAAATATGCCAGGTATGGTGTTACATGCTTTTAATTCCAGTCCCAGAGGCAGAAACAGGCAGATCCAATGAATTAAGACCAATATAGTCTACACAGTGAATTCTAAGATAGCCAAGGCTACATGGAGATAACCTGTCTCAAAAATTATATAAAAATATGAACTAGAGAGAGGGATCAATGGTTAAGACCACTTCTTGTTCTTGCAGAGGACCCAGGTTTAATTTCTAGCATTCCTAAGCTCAAAAAGTTCATATGTCTAGTTGCATCAAATCCAATACTCTCTTTTGACCTCCATGGGTATCTGCCATTCAAATGATGCACAGACATACTTGGCAGCAAAATGCAAGTGTATACACACACACACACACATACACACACACACACACACACACACACGCACACACACACACACACACACACACACACACACACACACAGAGAGAGAGAGAGAGAGAGAGAGAGAGAGAGAGAGAGAGAGAGAGA
>JADRCD010168809.1:3931-18291 GCA_019843815.1 Montemys delectorum | reverse complement strand
AGAGAGAGAGAGAGAGAGAGAGAGAGAGAGAGAGAGAGAGAGAGAGAGAGAGAGAGAGAAAACAGACCCATTTTCTCCTGTATCTCTCTGCTATATATACAGGAATAATTTCTGAGAATGGTACAAGTGATAAATTGTAAGATCTTGAATTGAAAAAATAAAGCCTGAGCTACTTTGAGAGCCTAAGTCAAGAAAAGGCTCAGAAACCTGACCCAAAAGAAGGTCACCAAGACCAGCAGTTTCCTAGTGTCAAGTTTGCATAAAGAAGGCAGTATCAGACAAGTCCAGCACTACCAAAAAGGAGTCTTAACTAGAAGCCTCCTCAATTTTGCCAATTAGACAAAGAGAAATCATTCACTTTTTCCATGAAGCCTTATAGTTACTATTTCATTAAAAAAAAAAAAAAAAAAAAAAAAAGGACTGTGGCAGATGGAACAGTCAAGAGAGAGCTAGTGGCAGAATTAGTGGTGTCTTGGAAGGCTCTTCATTTCTGAGGCTTGAGATTCACCCATCTATCCAGAGTTACTGGGGACAACAGAAGAATAAGAACAAGGATACAACCACAAACAAGACCTAGGTTAGGAAGCCTCTTTGTTCCCATAGATCTAGAACACTACCATGCCCTGTTCCCACTGAGAGAAAGCAGAAGGCACCGAGCTGGGACATCCCCTTTCCAGTCACATAGACTGGAAAGAAGAGGCAGGGACTAGTGGGACCTGAGGTCACCAAATAGACCAAGTTGCCAAGGAAAGTAAAACACATTGGAAACAAAGGTCATAAGGCAGCTGCTTGATAAGCTTGTTGCTCTGCTAATAAAGATTTAAGGAAGACTCACACTCCTGTCCTATAGACAAAGTTCAGAATTCAATTAAGAAGAAAAGTCATTCATCATAGTGGGAAAAAGAAAAACTAAATATCAAAGAAGAGTATTCAATCTAGTAGCTCTAACATCACAATAAATCCAATGTTGGAGCTACTTTACCAAAGAATTCTAAACATCTTTCCTCCAAACGACACACCACAAATCACAATTTTTTTTGAGAAATGTTAAAAAGAAGACCTTAGAAAGAAAATAGAATGTTATAACATAGGCCTAATAGAAATTCTGGGACTGAAAAAAATAAAGTAACAGAAATAAACACTTTGTGAGGTAGTCTTACAGTGGAATAGGTACGATGGAGGTGGAATTATTAAGTATGAAATCAGAACAATAAAATCTGCCCATTTAAAACAGAAGACACAAAAATTAGATGACAAGAGGATTGCAAATTTAGGAGTCTAGGGGACTGTGACAGAAAACACAGGTTTGATGTCACTGGAGGTCTAAGCATTTTAGGAATGAAAGGGAATGGGGGGAAATGGTGTGATTATATATAATCATCACAATAGTTGTAATAGATAGAGATAACAGGGATAAAAATAGGCATGGCCATACTGGCTGAAAACTCTGCAAGTCAAAGAAGAGACCACAAACTTCCAGATCTAAGAAACTGAATGACCTCCAGACATGACAACCTTAAAGAAATCCATGCGAGATGCATTCTAATCAAATTTTTTAAAATCAAAACATCAACAGACATCTTAAGACTGGAGAGACACTCTGAAGAGGAGTGAAAGGGTCAGTGACAGTGGCTGTTTTCACTTGCACAGGGGAGGGCAGGAAGGCGTGGCACAGTAACAGCAAAAGAACTATCACCTCCAAAACGCTGTGTCAGGCAAACTGCCCTGCAGAGATAAACTAGAAAATTCTCTGGCATTGAGCATCTGGCTAGTTCTTCTAGAAGAGGTCACAAGGAGCCACAGGTGTATAAACACATAGAGCACACACATGTATAAATGCACACATGTGTATGCACTCAGGTACACACAAACACACACACACACACACACACACACACACACACACACACACCTGCTTTTTGAGACAAGGTTTCGTGTTGTCTATGTTAGGCTTGTACTTACAATGTAGTTTGAAGACAGCCTTGAACTCCCAAGCTTCCTGTATCTACCTTCCAAGTGCAACTACTATTGTGCCAGCAACATTTATATTAGTATCTGATAAAAGTAGATTTAAGAGCAAAGAAAATATCTAGAAACAAAGGACATTACTTAATGTCAGAATAATGAAATATGTGCATATCAAAAGTGAGACTAGTAAAGTTTCAGGAAAACTTGACAGAGCTGGAGGAGAAAGATGAAAGAGAACAATTTTAGAAACGATTTACCTATTTCAGTGCCTCTTCTTAGCAGAATTTAATATGCAGAAAATTAGCGAGAATATATTTGCCTTATCTGGGGTTTTTGTCACAGGCCTACTGAAAAGGATGGACAAGGAAGATTGCAGGTTTGTCTGGATTATACAGTAAGTTCAATGCCACCTTGAGCTTTTATCCCAAGGAGTAAAAAGTGTATGGATGATGTAACTAAGAGAAGGAGTGTGTGTTTGGCAGGTACAAGACTTTGGTTCAAACCTCAGTACACATACACACACACACACACACACACACACACACACACACACATATATCCATGTACACACACTACAATGAGGCAATAGTAGATAACAGACATAGAGATGTACAGCACATTCCTTTTAAAAATGGCAGGTGATACTGTGTTTTAAGCTCCAATTGAACAGACACAAAGTTGGCTATATCCTAGGTCAACAAAGTTACTGAATTTTAAAAAAAATGGAATTACAAAGAATATGTTGTTAGAACATAGTAAAATTTAACCAAAAATTAGTAATTAAAATACAATAGGAAAATCTCTCAATACACACACACACATATACACACAAAACTAATCAACATATTTCTAAATTAACACTAGAGCATGGATTTAGAATTAAAAAGTTTAATAATACAAAAAACTGAGTAAACAACATACAAGAAATTGTAGGCTGCAGGTCCAGGGCAATGACAGGTAAATGTCAGGAGATCCTGTATTTAGGAGTGAAGAAAGTAAATTAAGCTCCTGATTTAAGAAGTTAACAAAAGAAAAAAAGAAGGACGGAAGGAAGGAAGGAAGGAAGGAAGGAAGGAAGGAAGGAAGGAAGGAAAGGAGAGAGGGAGGGAGGAATGAAGGAAGGAAGGAAGGAAGGAAAGAAGGAAGGAAGGAAGGAAGGAAGGAAGGAAGGAAGGAAGGAAGAAAAAGAGAGAGAATGAGACCAAGTATATATGAGGGGGAAATGAAATGAGAAGTCAATGAAATTAAACATAGAAAAAGGTGGCAGATTCTTCTAACAATTATAACATGGATAAACTATTTGCCAGCTTAGCAGAAACCAAAATTAGCAATGGCCAAGATAAAATAGAAAAGTTCTGCAGTCATTAAAAATGAGTCAAGGACCAAGGCCATAAGGTCTGTGCAGAGCATTTCCTTCATCTGTATATAGTCCTAGGTTACAATTCCAACACCTCGAAAGAATAACAATGCTAAGGAAGCAGTATACGGGCTTTCCAGTCACGGATCTAACAAGCAGAAGAAATGGACCAGCTCTCTGACTACTGTAATGACTAAACACAGCTAAACTAGGGGGAAGAACTTACATCCCCATGACCATCAAGAAAACTAAAGCAGTAGGAAGCTCTCCAGGCCAGATGGGTTTTGAGCCCCTGTGGCTCAGTTTCTCCAGAGGCTGAGACAGGAGGATGCCTTGAGATTAGGGGTTTGGGAGAGCCTGTGCAACATAGCAAAATTCCATTTCTAAAAAATAACAATTATAAGCAAAAACCCAAACACTATAAACAAACAAACTCTACCAAATCTCTTTAGGAATGGTTTCTTTGGAGATACACATCAGTGGTGGCTTAAAGAACTGTCAATTTGTCTTTTCCAGAGAATAAAAGGAACAGCCATAATTCTCACTTCATTTTTATAAATGCAGTATTGCTTTGATTCCATAGCTATTCAGAGCACAGAAGAAGGAAGAAGAGGAAGTGTCAGAAAGTGGACAGGAAAATAATAAGGGAAGAATGAGGAAAGAAAATAGAGGGTGAAGAAAGAGATACTGCCCCCTTGGACCTATGCCTGACACCAATTCTCTATAAATATAATACAGTATAAAAAGACTACTTACATTGACCCATTGGCACTTATTCCAGACTCATGAAGCTCAGTAATTGAAAATAAACTTAAATATTAAACTATATATTATATTATATTATATATTATATTAAAAATAAAAGCTATATGCTCTTTTTAAGCATTGGACATAATCCAACTTTCACTCACAGGGAAAACTCTGAGAAATAGAAACAGAGGAAACTCACCTTGATTTGATAAAGAACATTTTTTTAATTGGATGTCTTCTCTATTTACAACTCAAATGTTTTTTCCTTTCCAGGTCTCCCTTTTGGAAATCCCTTATTATCCTATCCTCCCCGCACCCTGCCTTTATAAGGGTGCTCCCCAACCCACCTACCCACTCCTGTCCTCCCACCATGGCATTCCCCTACACTGAGGCATCAAACATCCTCAGGCCCAAGGGCCTCTCCTCCCACTTATGTCCGACAAGGTCATCCTCTGTCACATATGTGGCCAGTGCCATAGGTCCCTCCATGTGTACTCTTTGGTTGGTAGCCCTATCCCTGGGAGCTCCATGGGTTCTGGCTACTTACACTGTTGCTCACTCTATGGGGCTGCAAAGCCCCTCAGCTCCTTCAGTCCCTTCTCCAATTCCTCCATCAGGGACCTCCAAGCTCAGTCCAATGGTCAGCTGTGAGCCTCTGTATTTGTCAGTCTCTGGCATAGCCTCTCAGGAGACAGCCATATCAGGTTTCCATCAGCAAGCACTTCCCAGGATCCACTATACTATCAGGGTTTGGTGGCTGTATATGGGATGGATTCCCAGGTGGGACAGTCTCTGGATGGCCTTTCCTTCAGTCTCTCTTCCACACTTTGTCTCCATATTTCCTCCCGTATGTATTTTGTTCATCCTTCTAAAAAACACTGAAGCATTCAACTGGAAGTCAACATTCTTATCACCTTGCACAAAGCTTAAGTCCAAGTGGATCAAGGACCTCCACATAAAATCAGATACACTGAATCTAATAGAAAAGAAAGTGGGCAAAAGTCTTGAACACATTGGCATAGAGGAAAAGTTCCTGAACAGAACACCAATGGCTTATACTCTAAGATCAAGAATTGATAAATGGGACCTCATAAAATTGCAAATCGTCTGTAAGGCAAAGGACACTGTCAATAGGACAAAATGGCAACCAACAGATTGGGAAAAGATCTTTACCAATCCTACATCCAATAGAGGGCTGATATCCAATATATTCAAAGAACTCAAGAAGTTGGACTCCAGAGAAACAAATTTAAAAATGGGGTATAGAGCTAAATAGAGAATTCTCAACTAAGGAAAATCTAATGGCTGAGAAACACCTAAAGAATTGTTCAAATATCCTTAGTCATCAGGGAAATGCAAATCAAAACAACTCTGAAATTCCACCTCACACCAGTCAGAATGGCTAAGATGAAAAACTCAGGTGACAGCAGGTACTAGTGAAGATGTGGAGAAAGAAGAACATTCCTACATTGCTGATGGGATTGCAAGCTGGTACAACCACTCTGGAAATCAGTCTGGCAGTTCATCAGAAAATTGGACATAGTACTACCTGAAGACCCAACTATATCACTCCTGGGCATATACCCAGAAGATACTCCAACATGTAATAAGGACACATGCTCCACTATGTTCATAGCAGCCATATTTATAATAGCCAGAAGCTGGAAAGAACCCAGATGTCCCTCAACAGAGGAATGGATACAGAAAATGTGATACATTTACACAATGGAATACTACTCAGCTATTAAAAACAATGACTTCATGAAATTTGAAGGCAAGTGAATGCAACTTGAGAATATCAGAGAATATCATCCTGAATGAAGTGACTCAGTCACAAAGGAACAAGCATGGTATGCACTCACTGATAAACAGATATTAACCCAAAAGTTCAGAATACCCAAGATTCAATTCACAGACCATATGAAGCCTAAGAAGAAGGAAGATAAAGAACATTTTTAAGACTGGGAAAACTCAAGTATTTTCAGTCCTGCTTCTTCAGTTTGATTTAATACTAAGAGTTTTAGCCTCGACAACAGAAGAGTGAAGGAGATAGAAGCTGTACAGGTCAGAAAGAAATTATCTATATTTGCAGGTGACATGGTCAGCCATTTAAAAGGTCCATAGTAATCGTGAACAACTATTAAAAAATAAAAATCTTCCTAGAACAAATGACTCTAGGATACATGATGTGCACAAAAATAATTTTATTTTTGGGTATTAACAATGAGCATACAGGAACTGAAGTTGAAAATATGCTATGATTTACCATAGTTTTAAAGTAAATAACATACCTATGTGTACCCTTTATAAAATGATAAAATATTTATTAGCAGATGTCACAAAAGAATTAAATACATAGATAAATGAGCCTTGAAAGTTTTAATATATGGAAACTACCTGTTTTTTCTCGGTCAGTCTCTTACTTTATTTAGTTCCTGATACAATCTCATCAACTTACTCTAAATTATTTGGAAATGCACAAAACTTATATGTACTATTTAGGGTTTCAGTTACTGCAAAGAGACACTATACCCACAGCAACTTTTGTAAAGGAAAACATTTAATTGGAACTGACAGTTTCAGAGGTTTAGTCCATTATCATCATGGCAGGAAACGTGGTGGCACACAGGCAGACATAGTGCTGGAGGAGGAGCTGGGAGTTCTACATCTTGATATATAGGCAGCAGAAGGCGACAATGCCATATTGGGCATAGCTTGAGCATATATGACTTCAAGCCCACCCACAGTGACACACTTCCTCCAACGAGGTCACACCTACTAGTAGTGGCACTTCCTATGAGCCACGCACTCAAACACATGAGTCTATGGGGCCATTCCTATTCAAACCACCACATTGCATGCCCTTGGCCCTATAGGCTTGTAGCTAGAACATAATCAAAAATGCATTCAGTCCAACTTCAAAGGCCTCCATTGTCCATAATAGTCTCAATCAGTTTAAAAGTTCAAAATTTAAAGTCTTTTTTTGAGATTCATGGAATGTTTTAACTGTACTCCTCTGTAAAATCCAAGTGAAAAAGCATACATACTTCCAACATACAAATACCACAGGATAGACGTTGCTGTTCTAAAAGGTAGAGAAACGAGCTTTATGAGGAAATACTAGAGCAAAGCAATACTGAAAAACAGCTGGGCAAAATCCAAACTCTGAATCTCTGTGTCTGATGCCAAAGTGGTGTTCAAGCCTTCAACTCCTTTGAGTTTTGTTGACTGCAATATATTTCTATCTCTTGGGCAGGTTCAGCTTCCTGTTAGCTACTCTCCTTGGCAGATATCCTACAGCTCTGGCATCTCTAAAATCTTGAAATCTGCAAGGCAATCCGGGCTTCACTTTCACAGCTTCACACAGTGGCCCCCCTGGGCCTCCACACAGGGACACACCAGCCAAACACCTGTCCTCAGTGGCTTTCCTTAGTCAGGGAGGGAGGTTCCATAACCCCTTTTTTCATCCTTGACTCTAAAGCCAGAACCATGTGGCCAAAGCTGACATGTTCTGCTGCTTGCTGGGATGGGAATATGGCTCCCTTGTTCTGTTACATCTTCACCCACCAGCTTTCTGTTTTTTAGGGTTTCCTTCATTGCCTAAGCTTTGTTGTCCTGAAACTTGATCTGTAGACCAGGCTGAGATCTCTGAGATGCACCAACCTCTGCCTTTTGAGTGCTGGTATTAAAGGAATGCACCATCATGCCTGGACCTAAACTGTTGGAAGCTTAACTGGGTGGAGTCTTGCCTAAGATTACCAGTCCCTTTATTCCTTTTCTTAATCTTTTTATCTCCTTGAGCTCAGGATTTAACTCATTGCTCTTGCTGTCACCCCTTTTCTCCTCAGTCTGTAAATTCTGTAGATTCACTTACTCATCTTGTTCCTTTTCATTCTAAATCTCTGTAAGAGTGAGCACTAATAAACAAATGATAACATCAATACTATACTGTTTTGAAATTTCCTCTGCCAAGGGAATTATTCAAACACTATTTTTTTGGACAAGAACAAAAAAACAGCCACATTCTTTGCCAAAATATAAGAACAGTCTCTCAGCCACATACTAGCAATCTTCTCTGAAACCGCTTGAGCCAGACCCCAACAGTTCAACTCACCCTCAACACCACTGTCATCCATGTTCCTACTAGAATGGCCCATTAAGCTCGACTTATTCAACTGCTTTTCTATTCCAAAGTCCACATTCCTCCAAACAAAAGCATGGTCAGACCTATCACAGCAATACCCCAGTCCCTTGTACCAATTTCTGTCTTAGTTAAGGTTTTCTATTGCTGTGAAGAGACATCATGACCAAGCAACTCTTTGAAAAGAAAACATGTAACTGTAGTTAGCTTACAGTCTCAAATGATCAGTCCACTACTGCTGTGGCTGGAAGCATGATGGCATGCAAGCACACATTCCTTAAGAAGACCATACTCACTAAAAACCCCACTCCCTATGCTGTGGGCCAAGCATTTAAACACACGCGTCTACATGGCAATTCCTATTCAACCGCCATCCTACAATAGTGAACACAATCTTGGCATGGAATTAGGTATGAGGAATTTTTTCATCATACATGAATTCAAACAGTCTAAGTAGATGGGGCTGGTGGCCATGGAGGTCAGAGGACAACTTGTCAAAATTGGTTCTTTCCTTCTACTCTGTTGGTCCTGGGATCAACCTCAGATCCTCAGGCTTGAGGCAACGGTTACCATTAATTCTTTGAGCCGTTTCTCCAGCCCCAAAGAACAACCATAAAATCAACAGAATGAAGATAGTGATTAGATTTATCACCCAAAGTTTGGAGTCCAGACAGTAATGGGCTGATACACTCAAAATGCTGGAAGGAAGGTCTCAACCAAGAATTCTATAACTGGCAAAAGATTTTCAAATGTGATGGAAGGACTAAGACTTTCCAGGTCAACAAAGCCTGAAATAATCTAGTACTCCTAAGGATCTCCAAAATAGATGAATATATGAAATTCTCCAGCTGAAAATGAAATGATGCTTAGTGAGAGGCTGAAGCAAACAGAACGATGACAAAAGCTCATGCTCTTCTAACAATGATTTGCATGACACTTCATGACTATATTTTTCAAGAAGCAATGATTGGCCCCAGGTTCAACATTGCTGTGCCTTTGTTTTGTAGCTACATATAAATGTTCTCTTTGATTTAAAAGATAACACACTAGGAAATGTTAATTGATATCTTTGACACATTCTAAATAGAGATGAAATCTTCTGAGTGGGGACAGAGTAGCAAAGAAAAAGTGTTTATGCTTTTAAAGTAAAGCTGATAGAAATCCAAATTAGAGTACATATCTTTGGGATGTTAAATTTACTCACCATGGTTAATTACAAAATCATGCTATAGAATACATAAGAGGAAATGGTCAAACTCTTAACTCTTCCCTAGCAATAGCAATGATACACCAACAACAAAGACATGGAACACAGTATTGGAGTTGTCAGGCAGAAAAGCTATAGGGAATACTGAGAGTTAATAGCAAGGCAAGAAAGAAGTAAGCCCCTTCCTATTAATCAGCCTTGTAAAATGAGAAATTTGTCCATGGCTGGACGTTGAAGACAGTATGCAAAGTGAAAGAGCTATACAAAAAAGACAAATACCATGTGATCCTGTGTTTGTGATTCTTAGATAAACATCATAAAGACATCAAGTAAAATGGTGGCCAGGAGCTAGGTAAGCATACTAGGAGTTCTTCTTTCTTCAGCAAGGAGTTTAAGCCTGGAAAGGCAGAAAGATTTCTGGAGGCAGAGAGGTTGTAATAGTCACTAAGAAATATAAATGTACTCAGTACCACTAAAAGGTAAACTTACATTTTTGACATGGCTAACTTATTAATACATATTTTATTATAATAAAAATAATTTTAAAACATTGACGATGTGGGATTGTTGTGGGAATGCAAAGAAACTAAATGTCCATGTATACTTAGAAAGTGACCTGAATGTCAGCCAGGGTAATCTACTGTCACTTGAGAATGGAAAATGAGGAACACAGTTTGACATTATCATAATCACACACTGGATACTAAGAGTTCTGCGCAGAGACTGAAGGAAGGACAAGCATATAGCTATCTCCTAAGAGGCTCTGACAATACCTGACTAATACAGATGTAGAGGCTCACAACCATTCATTGAACTGAGTACACTGTCCCCAATGAAGGAGTTAGAGAAAAGTTCTATGGAGCTGAAGGGTTTGCAGCCCCTTAGGACGAACAACAATATGAACTAACTAGTACCCTCAGAGCTCCCAGGGACCCAACCACCAACCAAGGACTATACAGGGTGGGACTGAATGTTCTGGCAGCATGTGTATAGTAGAGGATTGCAAATTCGATCATCAATAGGAGGAAAGGACCTCGGCCTTGTGAAGGTTTTGTGCCCCAGTGTAGGGGAATGCCACGGCTAATAAGTGGGAGAGGGTGGGGTGGCAGGCATGGGGAGGGGGGAGGAAAAAAAAGAGTTCTGGGCAATCTTTCTTAAGATTCATGCTAAGATGGGGCAATGTATACAAAAAGAGAAATTCAAAGTTTAGGAGTAGTTAGGAAGAAAATTCTGAGGTTGAGTAGAGTTTGAAAAAGGAGAGACTTTTCAATAGTGTTCACCTCAGTTACTGCTAGTCATTAATTACATAAATAACTTTTCCTTCTACACTTACTATTAGAGTGACCTTTCTGTACATTGTATCAAAGTGTGTCATTGAATTTTTGACTGTTTATTCTATGCTGGCTGAGAGCTAAGCACTGGCAAGCTTTTGGTATTGTCATTTCTGTGGCTCATCACCAAGTTTTCTATGTGTAAACGCTTGTCCTTCCTGCACCTGCCCAAAAAGTGAAGGTTAGACAGCCCTCAATGCCTTACACAGCCAAAAAGAGTGACCAGGCCTTGTCTTGTTGCTGATTGGTTATGATAAAGTTCTGACAACCAATAGCTAGGACAGGAAGTAAGGGAGCAGAACTTCTGGGCAGACAGAGAAACAGGAATGACACAAACTGAGGCAGGAGAATCAAAGGAGATAGGGAAGAAAAAGAAGGGAGACTGGAGCAGAGAAGGGAGGTAAAGAGCTAGCCATGTGGCAGGGACATAGACTGGGAAGTTGGGTTAAGTTAGTAGCTAGCTGAGAGATTGCCCCCACATAAGGCCAGCAGCTTTAAACTGTATAGATTTCTCTGTTTCTTTATTATTGAACCACTAGCAGGATCCAAAAAAGTCCCATAATACTTTAGCATTCTAACATCACAAGGTGATTACTTTGTTTGCAAACTAACACAAGGAAAGACCCAAGACAGAGAACTTTGTTTGTCTTATTAAAAGATTGGCTGTCTCTGACTAAGGCCACTGTATCCTAGGTCTCATCAGTTGCCATTCTGGGCAGGGTGGTTTATTGTCCTCTAGAGACAAAATGCTGGAGAACTTTTGGTGATGTTTACAGTATTCCCTAACTGCTATTATTGACCCCCAACAAACGAGAGCTTAAAAAGCCCCTTCTCAATTTCCTAATGCCTTTAAAACTTTGCCTGAGAACCAGGTAGGATTTTATTTCCCATCTATTATTATAGATTCAAGAGTATTGGAGGTCTTTGAATGATTCAAGAGCTACCCCTATCTTCCCTCCTAGCTGCATGTACATGACAGAAACAGGATTTCCTTGTTTTGATGGGAGCTCCAAGTTTCACTCACAGTTGATATGCAATGAATGTGGGTAAATGTGTGAGAGCCTGTTGTTCTTTCAGAAGAACATACAGGAATGCCTCCTTTTTGGGAATTCTTCAGAGCACATAGTACCCACCAAGCCAGTCTCCTTCAATTTCAATAGAAGATTTGAAAGGGAAAAGAATTGATAGATTATGTCTATAAATTTAAAAAATCCATTGGGAGGACAATTTTTGTTGTTGTTGTTGTTGACTAGAAGAAAATCAAACATCAATTACATTGCCTTGAAAAAAAATCTGAAAAAAAATCTAGTTAGCATTGGAAACTTTTCTCATTTCCTCTGGGGAAGAATTGCTGGCATGAGAAACCACATCATCAGAGAGGTACTGAGGAAGCTGTTCCTTGAAAGACACCAGGGTCTGGATGTGTACTCTAAGGAGAATGCTTTTCCTTTCTAGGGTAGGTGGCATGGCACATTGCGGACAACTTGAACAGAGTTGCATGTGGCAACTGTCCCTTTCACATTGCATGTGCTTCTCCTGCCTCACAGCCTCCTTGGAGCCAAGTGAGGGTTCCCACGGGGAGCTGTCAGATGATCTAGAGTTCTTCAGGATGTTTGTCTCATCACGTTTGCTGGAGCTGTAGGAACTGGGGAATATGCCTGGCCCCAGTAATAGAATTCTTTGGAAAGAGCACAGTGTGTAGCTCAGAAACGGAAAATAAAATGATGGCTTACATTTTTTGGAAAGGAAACTGTATGTTGCTTTCTGATAGCTGTCATTCCAGAATGAAAATTTTACGTGAACAGAGAGCCTCAGAAGTACAGACAAATGCCAGTTCGCAGGACAGGGGGGTGGAGAGAAGCAGAGGTTAGAGGCCCAGCTTTTGTACTCTGTTTGAATTTCAGATGAGATAAGCCAACAGCTCTGCTAAGTTGCAGTGCAAAGCTTACATGGCTTCTTGAGAAAAGCAATTTATTTTAGATTATAGCACAGCAGCTATCGTTTAAACTGCTAGGGATTGTAATTGAACTCAGAACCACCTTCTCTGTGAAGACAAGGTGTAGTAATACCTTCACGAAAGCTGTTCTCAGTAACGTGGATGCTGGGCCTGTGAGAAAGACAGGGGTGGTGACACGACGATGGAGTCAGTCACTGGACTATCACCAAACCTCCCTGCAACTGCTCCATCCAAACCAGCACAGCCAGGGAAATCTTCACAGCCCCGCAAACTTTAATCATGACTTTCCATTTTTGATTGTGTCATTGATGTTTGTTTGGGGTTTTGTTGTTGTTTTATTTGCTTTTGGAGCCACTTGTATGAAATGCACAGGAAGCTGCAAAGGGTGGAGATAAGTAAGTGCACAATTAACAAGCAGCAGGGAGGTTTTTGTTGTTTATCTTTGGGGTCCTGATGCGGCTTAGGGGCAGGGAGAACTGAAGATAGCAGTGCTCTTCTTGCTACTGGTAATCTTTGATTTGATAATGAAGGGATGTATTTACCCTCTAACTTACCCTTAATACAGACTGTCATCCTGTCATTAAGCACTAATGAAATCTTAATTGTTCTGTTGGGGTAAAGTGATATGTCTCATTTCCGTATGCTGCCCTCGCTCTCTCCTCATTAGAAATAAATCCAGTTAGACTATATTCACTGCTCCTCCAGCACTGTCCAGAGGCTCCCAAGACAGCATCCAGGCTCAATTATTTATTTTTGACTTTAGTAAAAGAACTTGTCAAGGTGTACCTGCCATGTTTATAATTAAAAAAAAAAAAAAATCAACACCTAGGTAAACCCTAAGTAGCTTAGAAACGCAGAGCAGTAGCAGGTCCCAGTCACAGCCTCTGGAGCATTGTTCGCCGAAGCTCACATCTGGTTCTTCCACACTGTCAGTTAATATTTATTTCGTTTTAAAAAAGGAAACAACACTGGCTGCTTATTTTCTTCTGCAAATGGGAAGGGTTTACTTTACATCTTCACTATTATGATGTTTCATTATAACAACGGCATTCTCAGTCCCTATCTTCCACATTTTGGTCGCTTCCTGGCTGGTCCATAGACTCCCTGTCTTGTGTGGCATCTCAGCATCTCCCTCTTCCATTGGCTCAGACATGCTGCTGTTAGCACACCTGAGTTCAGGGTACATTTGCTCTGACACCAAAATAGTCCATTTTTGCCATATATCCAAAGTTGAAAATTAGAACACTTGCCCAATTATGACTTGTTAGTGGGATCCTGTGTAGTCTCCGGAGTCCCAGTGTCACAACTGTGGTGCTCAGAAGAGACTGGGTCTAACTAAGGTCCAAGTGCTTCCTTTACACCACTTTGTTAAAATCCTTTTATTATTTCATTTGTGTGGTGTATGTGTCAGGTCAGGTCTTTCTTATGAAATTGTTTCTGTTTGGTTTTGCTTGGATTTCTGGGGTCCTCTTGGCCTTTCCAGGATATATATATATATTTCCTTTCTTTCCCCCCCTCCTCTCTTTCTCTCTTTCTCTCTCTCTTTCTTTCTTTCTTCCTTCCTTCCTTTCTTTCTTTCTTTCTTTCTTTCTTTCTTTCTTTCTTTCTTTCTTTCTTTCTTTCTTTCTTCCTTCCTTCTTTCCTTCCTC
>JADRCD010168803.1:16072-28318 GCA_019843815.1 Montemys delectorum | reverse complement strand
GAATAAATAGTAGAAAGAAAATAGTAGATCCTCCTGGTGTGCCATCTGCACATGCAAGCTGAGGCTGATCCACAGCCCACTGTGCATGGATTTCCCCAAGAAGAGACCTATTTTCCCAGGAGTGCTTTCACTTCTGGACTCAGAGGTGAAATAGTCACTTTCTCTCCAATAACTGACTAGAGTGGGGCAGTAGGGAGCACGGGGGTACAAGAACAGTGGAGTGCCTGGGACAGGATCCTTCCAGTTGACATCTGCACCCAGAGTTTGGGCTGTTCCAGAACCCTCTGTACACAAGTTCTGCCAGGAGAGAGCTGGTTTCACATCAGGGCTGACACAGGCTTACAGACCCACAGGAGGAGCAAGCTCAAGCCAGAGACAGCAAGAAAACCTAACACCAGAGATAACCAAATGACAAAATCAAATACAATAATGTTATCAACAGAAACCAAGACTACATGGCATCGTAAGAACCCAGTTCTCCCACCACAGCAAGTCCTAGATGACACAAAACACCAGGAAAGCAAGATGTGGATTTAAAATCACATCTCATGATGCTGATATAGAATTTTCAGAAGGACATAAATAACTCCCTTAAAGAAATACAGGAGAACACAAAGAAACAGGTAAAAGCCCTTAAAGATGAAACACAAAAATCCCTTAAAGAATTATAGGAAAACACAACCAAACAGGTAAAAGAATTGAAGAAAACCATTCAGAATCTAAAAATGGAAGGAGAAACAATAAAAAACCCAAAAGAGAGAGAACTCTGAAGATAGAAAACCTAGGCAAGAGATCAGGAGCCATAGATGCAAGAATCGCCAACAGAATACAAGAGATAGAGTGTAGAGAGCCGCATCCGAGCCGGCAGCCTCCATTACAAGATGACGCCGGCATCCGGTGTCTTCTCCCTGTAACAAGTAGTCTACGCATGTGCCTAGGGCCAAAGCGCGCCAAGTCTCAGCCCATCTGAGCATGTGCTAGGGCCAGAGAGGGCCAAGTCACAGCCTATCCCGAGGTGTCTCATGAGGTAATGGGCAAACAGCCAATCAGAGATGAACACACCGCTCCAGGGTGTATATAAGCAGTGCATTTTCCAGGGCTCGCCCTCTCCTCACCACATGGTAATAAAGGTTTGCTGCAGAAGGATCCTGTGAGTGTCCATGTGTTCCTGCCGGCGGGAAAATAGCGCAGACCACACTTGGTGCCGAAACCCGGGACTTCGCCATCACCGGCACCACTAAGGAGACTCCCGTTTTCAGGGAGGGTCCAGAACTGCAGGACAAGGGTACGCTCTGAGAGGTATGATTGGTCTTGTCCTTTTGGTTTCGTTTTACGTACAAGACATGCCAGAAACAGAGCGAGAAAAGAGATTAGGAGCTCAGAAAAGAAAAGGCATGCCAATGAAGAAGACAGGCCCTTCCAAAGGCGCTCAGTCCGCGGAAGTGAGAGATGAGGGGAAGCACACTCTGGGAGAGAAAGGGGAGGGAGCCCTGGGAGAGAAGAGGGGGGAGAGAGTGGCCTCAGGACAGAGAAATATTTATCTGATAAAGGAACTAGAGGTTTTGGGGCCTGATAGTTCTGAGTTGGAAGAACTGGGTCCTGTTGAGGAAGCAGCTTGCTGGAAGGAGCCGTGGCCACCGCAAAATCGAAAGCGAAAGGAAGTGAGGAATGGGAACGCGCGGCTTCCTGGTCGGCGGTGAATTCCCAGATAGCAGTTCCAGCCACAGTCCCCCATGTTCCTCCACCCTACATGGACGGGTTCTGTTTGGATGAAAAGGGGAATAAGCTTAGCCCTTCTGAAAAAGAGGACTTAAAAGGATAGGCAACAGCGCTGAGAAAAATGGTGGTGGTGGGCAACGCGGTGCCTTGCGGAGCCCGGCCTGCCGGGGCCTGGGGCAGCAGGTCTCCTCAGTCTGGGCCGAGATAGTGGCTGGGCCAGCGCTTATACCAAACGGCGACAAACTGATGGCGGCGACAAACTGATGGCCGCCGTGTGGCCCTACCAGCGGCTGGCGCTTCTGTGGTGCCTCACCGTGCTACCATTTGCCAGGCTACTGTACCCAGCCTGGCTGAGCGCTGCCGCCAGAGATTGCTGGGAATGGGGCCGAAGGCGAACTCCCAGGCAGCATTAGAGCAGAACCGATTCCTAGCCTGCAGCGAACTCACAAGCAGCATTGGAACAGATGGGGAGGAGCGTTCAGTAGAGTCAAAAGTTTTCATGAGCTTTGGATTTTAAGGTTATAAAGTCCTTGGCTGAGTCCATACTTACGGATCACAGCCTCTTTCACTTTAATTTGCTAATAAACAGGCAGACGCTAATCATACAGCTGGGAATCAAGCTTGGGATAGAGATATGCCTTTGGGGCAAAGTTGCTTTGCTGTTGATTAGCAAACAGACTTTCAGATTAATCTACAGACTGGTTGCCCATTGCAAGTCTTTAAACAGGTGAATCAGATTGGTAATAAAGGGGAAGTAAGCGGAAATCTTACAAAAAAAATTTTTTTAAAGGGCACCATGGAGCCGTTTTCTGACTTTGTGGCTAAATTAGTAAAAGCTGCAGAGAGAATCTTTGCTGATCCAGATGCAGCCATGCCACTGACTCCATATAATTAGAGGCTTGGATGAAGGTGTGTAGAGAGCTTGGAGGCCCGCTAACCAATGCAGGAAGCAGCTGCTGTGATGCAGCTGAGTAGAACAAATAAATACCCTTGGGCAGCTAGCACAAGTAGGCTGCGAGTAGAAACATCCTGGCTTGTGTGTGACTTCCATTTAATATCAAAGTATTACTCAGGCTATTAATCTCTCTCGATAGTTGTTTCAATATCGTACAGGAAATCAGCTGAGATTGGCTATCGTGATTGTCAATTCGATGCGAGTGGATCCGTCCCTGGCTCAAGGATTTACTAAATTTACTTCCTGGATTTCTTCAGTTTTTTCTTCCCTTAAATGATGGGTGGGAATTGGCCTGTTTAGTGTTGCCTTGTGTGCTGGCTTAGTGTTTCTTCTCTGGATGGTTTGCAAGCTCAGAGCCCAACAAAAAACTTGACAAGGTAGCAATTGCCCAAGCACTTTCTGCGCTAGAGCAAGGAGCCTCTCCCGATATTTGGCTCAGCATGTTAAGAACAAAATAAACACTCAAAGGCTAATGGTCAGCGAGACTTAGCTCTTGCACCCCGTGGGGGCTTATCCCATTGCACACGGGAGAGTGAGTCAAACTGCCATAAGTCCTCGAGGCCCGCTGCCTTTGGCCCCTACAATGGGATTAGGCTGATGCCATAAACCAGGAGCACACCAATGAGTAGTGATCCAAAGGATCCCACCTATCTCTTGGTGCTGGTAATGGACAGCACATCAGCTAGCCTAAGACACAGGGCATTGGCCAGAGCCTATCATTTAAAACTAAAAGGGGGAGATGTAGAGAGCTTCACCCAAGCCGGCAGCCTCCATTACAAGATGGCGCCGGCATCCGGTGTCTTCTCCCTGTAACAAGTAGTCTGCGCATGTGCCTAGGGCCAGAGTGCACCAAGTCTCAGCCCATCTGCGCATGTGCTAGGGCCAGAGAGCGCCAAGTCACAGCCTATCCCGAGGCATCTCATGAGGTAATGAGCAAACAGCCAATCAGAGATGAACATACCGCTCCAGGGTGTATATAAGCAGTGCATTTTCCAGGGCTCACCCTCTTCTCCCCACATGGTAATAAAGGTTTGCTGCAGAAGGATCCTGTGTGTGTCCGTGTGTTCCTGCCGGCGGGAAAATAGCTCGGACCACAATAGAGGAGAGAATCTCAGATGCAGAAGATACCATAGAAAACATTGACACAACAGTGAAAGAAAATGCAAAAAGCAAAAAGATTCTAATTCAAAGCATCCAGGAAACCAAGGACATAATAAGAAGACCAAAACTAAGGATAACAGGTAGAGAAGAAAGTAAAGATTACCAACTTAAAGGGCTAGTAAATATCTTTAACAAAATTATAGAAGAAAACTTCCCTAACCTAAAGAAAGAGATGCCCATGAACATACAAGAAGCCTACAGAACTCCTAATAGACTGGACGAGAAAATAAATTCCTCCCATCACAATCAAAATACGAAAATGCACAAAATAAAGAAAGAATATTAAAAACAATAAGGGAAAAAAGGTCAAGTAACATATAAAAGTAGACAAATTAGAATTTCATCAGAATTCTCCCCAGAGACTATGAAAGCCAGAAGATCCGGGCAGATGTTTTACAGACCCTAAGAGAACAAAAATGCCAGGCTAGACTACTATACCCAGCAAAAATCTCAATAACCATAGATGGAGAAACCAAGATTTTCCACAACCAAAATGATTTTACACAATATCTCGCCACAAATCCAGTCCTTCAAAGGATAATAAATGGAAAACTTCAACACAAGGAGGGCACCCTACACAAAGCAAGAATAGTAGTCATACTTAAACAAACCAAAAAAAGATAGCCACAATAAAATAATTCCACATCTAACAACAAAAATAACAGGAAGCAACAATATTTTTCCTTAATATCTCTTAATATCAAAGGACTCAATTTGCCAATAAAAAGATATAGACTAACAGACTGGATAAGTAAACAGGACCCAACATTTTGTGGCCTACAAGAAATCCATCTCAGTTAAAAAGACAGACACTACCTCAGAGTAAAATGCTGAAACATAATTCTCCAAGCAAATGGTGCCAAGAAACAAGATGCAGTAGCCATCCTAATATCAAATAAAATCGACTTTCAACCTAAAGTTATTAATAAAGGTAAGGAAGGACACTCCATCCTCATTAAAGAAAAAAATATATCAAGAATAACTCTCTATTCTGAATACCTATGCTCCAAATGCAAGGGCATCCACATTTATAAAAGAAACTTTACTAAAGCTTAAAGCACACATTGCACCACACACAATAATAGTGGGAGACTTCAACACCCCACTCTGAGCAATGGACAGATCATGGAAACAGAAACTAAACAGAGATACAGTGAAACTTGCAGAAGTTATCAAACAAATGGATTTAATGGTTATTTATAGAATATTTTATTCTAAAAACAAAAGAATATACCTCTTCTCAGCACCTCATGGTATCTGCTCCAAATTTGACCACATAATTGGTCACAAAACAGGCCTCAACAGATACAGCAAGACTGAAATAATTGCATGCATCCTCTCAGATTAACACGAACTAAGGCTGGTCTTCAATAACAACATAAACAATAGAAATCCCACATACACATGGAAGCTGAACAATACTCTACTTAATGATAACTTTGTCAAAGAAGAAATAAAAAAAAGTTAAAGATTTTTTCATGTTTGATGAAAGTGAACCCACAACATACCTAAACTTATGAGACACAATGAAAGCAGTCCTACGAGGAAAACTCATAGCTCTGAGTGCCTCCAAAAAGAAACTGGAGAGAACATACAGTAGCAGCTTGACAGCATATCTGAAATCTCAAGAACAAAAACAGCAAATACACTCAAGAGGAGTAGACAGCAGAAAACAATCAAACTCAGAGCTGAAATCAACCAAATGGAAACAAAAAGAACTATACAAAGAATCAACCAAACCAGGAGCTGGTTCTTTGAGAAAATCAACAAAATAAATAAACCCTTAGCCAGACTAACTAGAGGGCACAGAGACAGTATCCTGATTAACAAAACCAGAAACAGAAAAGGAGACATAATAATAGAAACTAAGGAAATCCAAAAAAAATTATGACATCCTACAACAAAAGCCTATACTCAACAAAACTGTAAAACCTGGATGAAATGGACAATTTTCTAGACAGACACCAGGTACCAAACTTAAATTAATAACATATAAACAATCTAAATAGTCCCATATCCCCTAAAGAAATAGAAACAGTCATTAATACTCTCCCAATAAATAAAATCGTAGGACCAGATGGAGTTAGTGCAGCACTTTATCAGACCTTCAAAGAAGACCTAATACCAATACTCTTCAAATTATTCCACAAAATAGAAAGAGGAGGTATGCTACCCAGTTTGTTCTATGAAGCCACAATTACTCTGATACCTAAACCACACAAAGACCCAACAAAGAAAGAGAACTTCAGACCAATTTCCCTTATGAATATCAATGCATAAATACTCAATAAAATTCTCACAAACCAAATCCAAGAACACATCAAAACGATAATCCATCATGATCAAGTAGGCTTCATCCCAGGGATACAGGGATGGTTTCCATCAATATAATCCACTATATAAACAAACTCAAAGAAAAATAACCATATGATCACCTCATTGGCTACTGAGAAAGCATTTGACAAAATCCAACACCCTTTCATGATAAAAGTCTTGGAAAGATCAGGAATTCAAGGCTCATACCTAACATAGTGGAAGCAATATACAGCAAACCAGTAGCCAATATCAAACTAAATGGAGAGAAACCTGAAGCAGTCTCACTAAAATCAGGGACTAGACAATACTACCTACTCTCTCCCTACCTGTTCAATATAGCACTCAAAGTCCTAGCCAGAGCAATTAGACAGCAAAAGGAGATCAAAGGGATGCAAATTGGAAATGAAGAAGACAAATGTTCATTATTTGCAGATGATATGATAGTATACTTAAATGACCCCAAAAATTGTACCAGAGAAGTACTAAACCTGGTAAGTTACTTCAGTAAAGTACCTGGATATAAAATTAACTCTATCAGTGGTCTTCCTCTATACAAAGTATAAACAGGCTGAGAAAGAAATTAGGGAAACAATACCTTTGACAATAAACAAAAATAATACAAAATACTTTGATGTGACTCTAACTATGCAAGTGAAATATCTGCATGACAAGAATTTCAAGTCTCTGGAGAAAGAAACTGAAGAAGATCTCATAAGATAGAAAGATCTCTCATGCTCATGAATTGTCAGGATTAATATAGTAAAAAATGGCCATCATGCTGAAAGCAATCTACAGATTCAATGCAATCCCAATCAAAATTCCAAGCGAATTCTTCAGAGTTAGAAAAGGCAATTTGCAAATTCATCTGGAGTAACAAAAACCTAGGATATCGAAAACTATTCTCAACAATAAAAGAACTTCTGGGGGAATCATCATCCCTGACCTCAAGCTGCAGTACAGAGCAGTTGTGATAAAAAAAAAAAAAAAACTGCATGGTATTGGTACAGTGACAGACAGGTAGATCAATGGAATAGAATTGAAGACCCAGAAATAAACCCCTACATCTATGGTCACTTGATCTTTGACAAAGGAGATAAAACCATCCAAGGGAAAAAAGATAGCATTTTCAACAAATGGTGCTGGATGAACTGGCAGTTACCATGTAGAAGAAGGCAAATAGATCCATTTTAATCTCCTTGTACAAAGCTCAAGTCTAAGTGGATCAAGGACCTCCACATAAAACCAGATACACTGAAACTAATAGAAAAGAAAGTGGGAAAAAGCCTCGAGCACATGGGCACAGGGGAAAATTCCCTGAACAAAACACCAGTAGCTTATGCTCTAAGATCAAGAATTGACAAATAAGACCTCATAAGATTGCAAAGCTTCTGCAGGGCAAGGGACACTGTAAATTGGACAAAACAGTGACCAACAAATTGGGAAAATATCTTTACCAATCCTGTATCTGATAGAGGGCTAATATCCAATATATACAAAGAACTCAAGAAGTTAGACTCCAGAGAACCAAATAACCCTATTTAAAAATGGGGTACAGAGCTAAACAACGAATTCTCAACTGAGGAATACCGAATGACTGAGAAGCATCTAAAAAATGTTCAACATCCTTAGTCATCATGGAAATGCAAATCAAAACAACCCTGAGATTCCACCTTACACTAGTCAGAATGGCTAAAATCAAAAATTTAGGTGACGTAGATGTTGGTGAGGTTGTGGAGAAAGAGGAACTCTCCTCCATTGCTGCTTGGATTACAAGCTGGTACAACCCTTCTGGAAATCAGTTTTGTGGTTCCTCAGAAAATTGGACATACCACTACCTGAGGACCCAGCAATACTACTCTTGGGCATATACCCAGAAGATACTCCAGCATGTAGTAAGGACACATGCTGGACTATGTTCATAGCAGCCTTATTTATAATAACCAGAAACTGGAAACAACCCAGATGTCCCTCAACACAGGAATGGATACAGAAAATGTGGTATATTTACACAATGGAGTACTTACTCAGCTATAAAAATAATGAATTCATGAAATTCTTAGGCAAATGGAAAGAAATAGAGAATATCATCCTGAGTGAGGTATCCCAATCACAAAAGAACACACACGGTATGCACTCCCTGATAAGTGGATATTAGCCAAGAATCTCAGACTATCCAAGATACAATTCACAAACCACATGAAACTCAAGAAGAAGGAAGACCAAAGTGCGGATACTTTGGTCTTTCTTAGAAGGGAAAACAAAATACCCATGGAAAGAGTTACAAAGACCAAGTCTTGAGCAGAGGCTGAAGGAATAACCATCCAAAGACTGCCCCACCTGAGGATCCATCCCATATACAGTCACCAAACCCAGACACTATTGTGGATGTCAACAAATGTTTGCTGACAGAAGCCTGTTATAGTTGTCTCCAGAGAGGCTCTACCAGTGCCTGACAAATACAGAGTTAGAAGTTAGGAGCCAACCACTGGACTGAGCACTGGGTCCCCAATGGAGGAGCTAGAGAAAGGACTCAAGGAGCTGAAAGGATTTGCAGCCCCATAGGAGGAACAACAACATGAGCTATCCAGTACTGTGGCCCGCGCTATTTTCCTGCCGGCAGGAACACATGGACACACACAGGATCCTTCTGCAACAAACCTTTATTACCATGTGGCGAGGAGAGGGCAAGCCCTGGAAATGCACTGCTTATATACACCCTGGAGCGGCGTGTTCACCTCTGATTGGCTGTTTGCTCATTACCTCATGAGACGTCTCGGGATAGGCTGTGACTTGGCGCTCTCTGGCCCTAGCACATGCGCAGATGGGCTGAGACTTGGCACGCTCTGGCCCTAGGCACATGCGCAGACTACTTGTTACAGGGAGAAGACACCGGATGCCGGCGCCATCTTGTAATGGAGGCTGCTGGCTCGGGTGCGGCTCCCTACACAGTACCCCTAGAACTTTCAAGAACTAAATTACCAACCAAAAAGTATACATGGTGGGACTCATGGCTCCAGCTGCATATGTAACAGAGGATGGCCTTGTCAGTCATCAATGGGAGGAGAGGCCCTTGGTCCTATGAAGTCTCTATGCCCCAGTGTAGGGTAATTCCAGAACCAGGAAGCAAGAATGGGTGGGTTGGTAAGCAGGGGGAGGGGGAAGGTCATAAGGGGTTTTCACAGGGGAAAACAGGAAAGGGAATAAAATGTGAAAAGTAAATAAAGAAAATATGTAATAAAAAGAGAAAATAGTATAAGTTCAAAATTCTATAATGAGAAAAATAATATTTTAAAATTAGTATCAGATATTCTGAACAAAAACTTCATCATTAAAATACTTTAATGACTGTTCTCAAGTACATCAGAGGAATTGATAAAGATAGAGAAACAAACAAACAGCAAGAAGAGAAAATTATGTCAGAAAATTTAATTACATTTTAACTGCATATAAATATATACATGTATGTATATACATACATATATGTAATATATGTATGTATATATTGCCCATAAATATATTTATATATACATGTGTGTATATACACATGTAACCATAAAGTAAGAATGAAAATATCATGAAAATGTAACAGAGCTCTCTGAATATTAAAGTGGCTATTAAGGCAAAAATCACTACCTATTTAATAAATATATTTTATAATAATAAAAGAATCAGTTTTAATTATATGAAAAATAATATTATTACAAATATATAAAGCAAATAGCTAAATTAACTGGAACAGTATACATATCCAATACAATAATTTAATATATAACATAGAGGAAAACTAGAAAATTTGAAGAAATAATTAGCAAAATTCATTGCAGTGACATATAGATAACTGCTACAATAATTACCTGCATGCACATTTATAATTATTTAGCATGTATACATGAACCATGTAAAAATAAGTAACTCAAATTCTCAGTAGTTTCAAAAAGAATTTCAGCATGGAAGTACACTACCATAAAGACTGTTTTCTGTTGGCATAATGTAATAAACTACAGTCAATCTCAATCCATATAAGTATTAAACAGTTTACATATAAATAATAAGTGTCCACATAAAAATTATAATTAAAACAAAAAATTAACTAAACAAGTTTATTTCTGCAGCTTATTTGAGGAAGTTAATGCACCATTGATACCAAGTCCGTAAAGAATATTAAAAAACAGGAAATTGTTCACTAATCTCCCTGAAGAGCATCAGTCTGAAACTCCTTTACAAAATAAGAGCAAAGAAAACCAATAATACTACAAAAAAGAAAATGAAAATATAAAAGAATAATACACCATGTTCAAGTTATGTTTATTTTCATTCTGAAAAATTGGCTATTCATTTCAAATTTTCATTTTATTTACCAAATTACCATAATAAAGGAGTACAAAATCATGTCTCTGTACCACTAAACACTGAACAAGCCCACAGCTCTAATAGTGCTACTTAGTGATAAGAATACTTTGCAAACTAGGAACAGATAGGAACTTTTATAAGTTATAAAAGTTACTCAATTTTTTATAAAACAGAAAATAACTATGCTTCAATATTAAATAAAATTTCACCAATATTTTGTATTGCTAATTCTGATAAAATATTTCCCTATGATCTCTAATAAAAACTAAAGGATGTTACGTTTAAAAAATTGAAAAGAACATTAAAAGGTAGAAAATTATTCACTAATCTCCCTGAAGAACCATTATAAAAAAGATAACTTGTCTAATGAAGGTTGGATGGTTCGAGATTATAAATACAGCCAACCATTGAACTGATCACAAGGTCCCTAATGGAGGAGTTAGAGAATGGATTGAAAGAGCTGAAGGAGTTTGCAACCCCATAGGAAGAACAACAATATCAACAAACCAGAGCTCCCAGGGTCTACACCACCAACCGAGGTGCACACATGGCTCTAGCTGCATATGTAGCAGAGGATGGCCTTATTGGGCATCAGTGAGAGAAGAGGATCTTTGTCTTGTGAAGGCTCAATACCCCAGTGTAGGGGAATGACAGGGCAGGGAGGCAGGAGTGTGTGGGTGGGTAGGGGAACACCCTCATAGAAGCAGGAGGAGGGGGGATGGGATGGTGGGAATTATGAAAGGGGATACCATTTGTAATGTAAATAAATAAAATATCCATTATTAAATAAATAAATATATTCATTGACCAAGTCAATACAAAGACTGAATTTAAATGTCTGGAAGAATTTACTGTTCTGCCGTTCAAATCGAAACATTGTTCTAAGTCAAGCAGTATTGAAAAGGAACATTGTTCAAGAACTTTCCTTGATCTTATTATACTGTTTAACTATAAAGCTCTTGTAATTAAAACAAGGGAATTACTTTGGCTATGCAAGCATGTATCAAGTTTTAGGTTAGAACTATAGCACACAGGATAGACATAGCCTAAGGGCAGATACAGTGACAGTAATCAGAGGAAAAGAATAGAAGAATATAGTCTACTAAGGCAGAACCTGTCACCTGGCAATGACTACTCTTGTTACATGAAGGGAGAGCAGTCCTTGTGGAAGCCTTGCCTTCCACAATATGCTATAAGCAATCTTTTGTCAAATGGACTAGAGATATAAATATTAAATACAAGACTATTTTACAAAAAAAATCCACATGATCTTAAAGTAAGCAAAGCTCTGACATAATATCAAAATTTCAGTAATTTTAATTGAAAAGAAAAAGTGTAAAGGAGACTATGAAATCAAAACTCTGCTGAGGCAAACACACTAAGCAAGTAGAAAGGTAATATATGTATAATGGTTTTAAAATCAAATTTTACCTGTCATGTATTAAAGAATTTAACAAATAAAAACCTAATAAGCTGTTGTACAGGGCGGGCTTCTGCTGTGGCCTGGCTCTCTCTCTCTTCCTGCTACTGAGACCTGCGGGTGGGTTGCATTAGTCAAAAAGGAAGGCAAAGTATAAATGAGATATGTTATTATAGAAAGAGAAAATAGGCCAGTCAAGTAGAGAGAAAGAGAGAAGAAAATGAGAGAGAGAGAGAAAGAAGAGGAAGAAAGCAAGAGAGCAAGAAGGTAAGAGAAGAGAACAAAGAGCAAGAGAAGAGGGCAAGAGAGGAACAAAGAGCAAGAG
>JADRCD010168803.1:0-16062 GCA_019843815.1 Montemys delectorum | reverse complement strand
GAACAAAGAGCAAGAGAAGAGGGCAAGAGAGGAACAAAGAGCAAGAGAGAGAGGAAGAGGGTAAGAGAGGAAGAACAATAGAGTAAAGAGGGTAAGAGCAAGAGAAGAGACAAAGAGTAAGAGAGAGAGGAGGGGCAAACCGAACCTTATATTGTATGGGGCATGGCATGCCTGGCTGTGGTCAGATGACTGGAGGTAGGGTCCAGCTAGAATGTTGGGAGCTTGGGGCATTATCTGCCTGATAGAGTATACATCTCCTGCGGGGGAAGCTGTGAGGGGTTGTGACTGATGCAGGAGTCAAAGACTCAGGAGTTATAGCCAAGCTCCTTCTACCCCTGCAAGCAGAAACTGCCCACTGAGGCTCTAGGGCTCAAGACCAATTACTCGACTGAGCTTAAGTTGCCTGAACAGACCACTGCCCCACACTTTTCCACAATAACCCACTGGAATATGAGCAAAATATAAGAATGATTTTAAGACAGATAATAATGCAAAAATGTTTAGACAAGAAAATAAATAAAAAAGAAATGCTGAAAGTAAAAATGTTGGCAGGGACAAAGGTTGATGAAGAGTATGACACATTAGGGTCAATTAGGACTTCGCTTAGTACTTTATTAAATGGACTCTTTTGAAGACTGAAATTCAATATTTATCTGTATTTTCCAAATGCATGTAAAAACGTCAGAGTAAAACAGTTAAAAATAAAATAAAAAATAGTTACCAATTGTTTTAAGGGTAAAAAAAAAAAACTATAACCAAACAATAAAACACTATGTATCAATTTAAATTTTTAAGTAAAACTCTATAGTCAAAAGTGGGATATATTTCACAATTCAGTTACAAAAGAGTATGCATTAGGTAACTAAAATTCCAATAAAACAAAGGGATAAACACATGCTATTAAAAGACAAAACGTAGGATTAATATCTTCTGGACTTCCCTTTTTTTAAAACTTCCCTTTTTAAAGCAGTGTGGTAAAAACTATGCACGGAAAAGCTTTATAAGATACACAAAAATATGATCAAAAGAGCAAAAAACAAATACCCATGAACCATTATTTATTACAAACCCAAGGTAAAAAAGATACAAATACCCATGACTGTATGTTACTAAATAAAGTATATGCTGCAATAGAGAAGACAGGCAATCATCTTATATCTGATCAAGAGCTGCTCATAGTCAGTATGGAATCCTGCTTGTAGTACAACCCTGGAAACCAGCATCTGATCCTCAGAACCCACATAAAGGTTCAAAGAGAGAACCAAGTCCATAAACTTGTCCTCTGACCTCAACATATACTCTGTGACACACACATAGACACCCTATAAGACCAAACAAAAACAGTAATAAATAAAAAATTAATATCTGATCAGACAATTCAGACAAAATAGAACACATCATGGTGACATTGAGAAGAGATTAAAACCTAATCAAACAATGTTAAGAGTCACAGTGATATTGCTAGAGTGAAGAACAAGCATGAGAAACATGGACAGGCCATCATGGCTTCCTCTAGCGACCAGTCATATTCTGTGTTTGGACTTACCCAGTGTTAACATGGGTCTTTTTATTTTTATCATAGCTCATTTAGATGTACGTTTAAGATATATGCACTATCCTGTATGTGTATTGTACTTCAATATTTATAATGATGACTAAAATTGGACACTGAGAAAAATTTAAAGAGGAGAGGCAGTACATGCAGGCTTCAACCTAAGTCTTTGAAAACCCAGTAAAGGAGAACACAGAGAGATTAGAAAGAGGAAAATTAAAAGTATTAGGAGCAGAGATGAAGAGGACAGGAATGTGTAGGGAAATCTATACAAAAGTGAATTCCATTTATCAGAAAATATCAAAGTATTTTAAAGAGAATCATAGCTAGCCCTCACTTTAAATGGGTTGGATGTGGCTTTCTCATCAGTCAGCTGTGAAATCTGCTATAAAGAGTCGCTTTATTGTTTTGTAAAAAACTAAAGAATACAGTCTCACTTGCCCATTTAGAAACCAAATGTATATGAGTGGTCAAATCTTTAAAAAAGGACACAACATAAGATCTAGCAGAAAGTACAGTGTTCCCCCTGTCAAGTGTATGTGTTAGAGTCTTAACCATCAGAAGGACTGTATCTGAGTAAGGGAATAGTGAAAACTAAATGAGGTTTTAGAGTGGTTCCATGATCAGTAGGATAATGAAGCCCAGAAGAATTCACCAGCTCTAAAATCCTTGCTAGGATATCTGCAGATCAAGGAAACAGCTCTTCCAACACTGCATTGGCTAGATGCTGACCCTGGGCATCTCAGCCTCTAAAAAATGTGTGGAATCCATTTGTGTTACTTAAGCCCCAGAATATATGGTATTTTGTTACAGAACCCCCCCACACTCATTAACAGAGATTTAGGAACCCAAAATCTGGGGTTATAATGAACAAATCTCTAAAATGGAAAGGATGGCTATGGAACTGGGTACTATGGAGACAAGAAAAAAATGGCACTGGATAAAGAAGATTGACATTGGGACCCTTTGAAGCTATTGCAGGAACAGTAGATCTCTAGTTGCATATGTAACAGAGGACCTGGATTCTTTCACTCAGACATGAAGGAAAAACTTGATCTAGAGTGAAATTAAATTACCTAAGTATAAATGCCTGTCTGAAATCTAGGTCACGTTTAGTCATGTAAATAATTTTTTCTTTGTAATTTCGAATCATGTGTGTGTTTGTTTATAGTTGTTGTTTCTTTAGTTTGTTGTTTTGTTTTGTTTGTCAGAAACAGTCTCATACTCAGCCCAGGCTGGCCTGGTATAACCCAGGCTAATCTCTAATTTGTGGCAGTCTTCCTGCATCAGTATATCAGTTACTTTTCTTGGAGCTATGATGGAATATGTTAAAGATACTAAGATTTCTTTTGAATTACAGTTGAAGGAGATGTTCCATCGTGGGGGAATGATGGCATCAGAAGCTTCAGATAGTTAATAGTACAGCTTACACTGTTAGTAAGTATGCATGATAAATGGCCACTCACTCATGTATGGATTGAGGAATTCTTGTGTAGTTTTATTAGAAATATTGTGGCTTAATTTGTTCTTTTCTCATGAGCAGAAACATCTTATTTAGCATTTAATAAAATGGTCCACTACTTAAACTTTAACACAATGTAAAAGATGGCAATGACTCTCTAACCCTAATCCTTTCTAATGACACATCTC
Source organism: Montemys delectorum (assembly GCA_019843815.1). NCBI lineage: Eukaryota > Metazoa > Chordata > Mammalia > Rodentia > Muridae > Montemys > Montemys delectorum. The sequence goes on along the minus strand of JADRCD010168803.1, from coordinate 12,860 downwards.
ATTAAATCCAATACATACATGTGTTTGCATGTAGCCAGCACTCCCTGTACTTTGCTTGTCTTACTCACACAGTTGCATAAAACAAAACTCACAAAGTTGCATTGACTCTTTTAATGTTTCTTTATGTATTTTTGCAGAAAGAAAACATAAAGATGGCTGAGATTTTTCTGTTCTAGGTGTATCCCAAATTTTTCTGAGAGATTTGTATATGTAGTTCTTTTATCTTTTGATCTCCCACGTCAATATGCAACCTTACAGCCCAAAGTGTCTAAGGACCCTATGAAAACAGGGCTGTTCTGTATTCTCCCTCCTACTTCCCCTGTCAAATTACTAGGTTCTATTTTTATCCCTTTGAGGTGTATTGAGTCTCAGCTCCTTCTTATTCTCTCCTTATGGATAGGTTTTAGCTTCATTCCAACTGCTGCAATGCCCATGCTGCCTACCTAGTCTCTCTGGGTGGGTCTTGATCTCCCAGCCAGTCCCTAAAGATGCCAATATCATGTTGTATTTAAAGTAAAACTAGAGCTAGCAAGGTACAACATATGTGTCATGCCAGCAGGAGGCAAAGGGTTTAAGAAAACTAGGAGGGAAAACCAATAAAGGGGATAACATTTGAAATGTAAATAAATAAAATATCCAATAAAAATCCCCCCTGAAAAAAAAGAAAGAAACCTAGGCTACATACAAAGCTTGAGGCAACTCTACTGGAGGCCTTTAAACATACAAGCATTGAGCAAACAATAACAACAAAATATAAAGTATATAAATATAAATACAGAAGAATAAGTCGGATAATGTTATCTCTTTTCTTACAACACTATTACCTCAAATCTAGGATATAAACGTGGCCAATACAAACATCCACACTACTTTATGTTTTTGTAGCAACTAGTGTTTTGGACTACTAGCCTTAATGAAGCAAAAAACAAGTTATGTATTTTGGGGGCCTGGATAATACCTACCCTTCCTTTTAAATTTTATTCCCCACAGGAAGATGTTAATCTTTCTGCTTTTAATGAGCTGCTTTTTCTATTTACTTCTATAGATTCTTTTCTTACTTCCTGCTTGTAGACAGCTCTGTACTCACCCTTGCATGAAAGTATCCCTTAAGAAAAGTCTATGTATAATTAAAAATTCTTGTTCTATAGAAATGTAGATTTATGAATATAAAATAATGACTCATTATGATTATGCTTTCATAAATCTGTCATTTTTTATTAGGATTTCTTCTGGGTTCAGTAAATTTAGGTCTCTGACAACCTTATGACAACCCACATAAAAATGTCAGTGACTCATAAAATTAGAAAATCATTAGTTCTTTTATACAAAGAGAAATCCAACTTACTTGAGTTTTTGTAATTATGGAAAAAATTGTATGAATTTTCTTTAAACATGGAAGATGCCTCTGATTTTTCTCAGATATTTTTGAAATTATACTGATCTTCATATCACAAAGCTCAAATAGAGTTTAAAAATTGACTCTTTGAGGGTGAGGAATCACAGGTCTTCTATCATTTATGGCAACTGAGAAATTTCAATAAGTCCTAGGGTTGGAAAATTCTTGAATCTGCATGTGGAACAACATGAATATATTTAACATAACAGAGCTGTATATTTAAAGATGTTTGACAGTAAATTTATTTTTAAATGTACAAATGAAGAAACTATGATATTGATATATACTTTAAAATTATATTTATATAGCACTAAATTAATTTGTGATATAAATTCTATAAACCCCAAAACAGAATTTAATAATTATTATAGATTTAGACATAATATATGGTTATTAGCTCCAAATATTTTGGTTTACATAGATTATACGAAGAAACCACAGAAGCCAAGAAGGTAGAAATGGGAGAATAGGGAACTCTAAAGAGGGAGAAAAGTAGGCATGGATGGGATGAAGGGAGAAGTGAAAACAGAGTTGTGATTTCACTGCGGATGGAGAGGGAAGGGAATAAAGAGGGAGAAGAAGGAAGGAGAGATAAAATTAAGGATGCTTGGAAAGTTCTTATGGCTTATTGGATTTATAGTAGATTTATTTATAGAAGTAAAAATAAAAAAGTATATTTTGAAAGTATCAGGGAGAATGTAGCAAAGCTAACCAAGACAACTTGCAAACAATTTAAATACAAAGAGTACATTTTACTTCCTAGATCATCCAATCAGAGTTTTTATTTTGTCTTGTGACCGTCTGGTTGATACTCTTCATCTTCAAAGAAGAAGGCATTTCACATGGCTGTAAAACAGTTGTCCAGGGGACTGGACTATTTACTTATTCTCCTGTATGACCTAACAAATTTTGAAAGATTAAATGAAATCACAATTAACAGAAAGAAATCAATTTGCTTATCTACAGTGGAAGAAAAAATGAATCCTTGTAGTTCCTGTGGGTCCCCTGGGAGACATTCTACTTTTGCCATCCCAAGAAATAAAAATCTCCAGCAACCACAAGCAAATAAGCTAAAGATAACATCTTAAAGAATATATACTTATAATTATTCAATGTCAGGGAAGTGGAGTTTTGAGGACAATTTGCAGCAGCTAGGTTTTTCTCCTGCCATATATCCAACTCTGGTTGTCGGGCTCTAAAATACATACCTGATAATGACCAGGGTAGGGAAGGTATGAGAATAGCCTGAAGTAGAAAATACCTTTTTTCATGGGTCAAAAGAAAAATCCATAATTTTGACCTTCTTCTCCACTATGATTTTTCTTGAGTCATTGGGAAAAAGTAAAAGCAATGTTATAGATTACTTTCTTGAATTTCCTATTTTGAAATTTAAATTCAGAAGACAGCACCTCCCACTCCTGCTCCAATTCTTAGGGAAGCCATATGAAGACCAAGCTGCACATCTGCTACAAATGTGTAGAATGAAAGACCCCCAGAGCTGTTTAGACCCTCACTCAAGTCTCGGGATGACACGACCACCCAAAAACTCATGAGAAACTGATCTTGATGCAACAGCATGAGGTTTATTCAGGGGAAGCCAGATCTGGGATCGAACACGTAGCCTAGCAGGCCAGAGGAGTTCGACCCTGAGTACAAGGAACAAGGGGTATTTAAAGGGAAAAACCACAAACTTAGGGGGAATGAGGGGGAATTCCAACTCAAGGTATCCAGTCAGTTAGGGAGGGGAACATATTCATTTTAGGAATGTAATCTTCATCTACCGGTTGGCAAGGTGGAGAGCCTCATGAACCAGTTGACCTTCATTCCTAGTTCTGCCCTCATTGTGGATCAGTCAGGAGGGGCAGGTCTCGGGAACCAGAGCCCTGAGGCTCTAAGTTAGCCAAGTTGCTGGAACCCAGAGGTCTGAACCAGCTGACCTGCATTCTTAGTTCTGCCCAGTCTGCTAGGGGTCATAAAAACTTTTTTTTATATCTTTCATACTTTTCAGGGGGCCTAGGTTTGGCCCCTGAATGTTCTTTGGTTTGTGGTTCCATCTCTGTGAGTTCCCATGGACCCAGAATAGTTGACTCTGAAAGTCTTCTTGTGGTATCCTTGACCCCCTCAATAGATTTTCTCAGTTCTATCACTCACTCTTCCACAAGATTCCCCAAACTCTGCTTGATGTTACACTGTAAGTCTCTGCATCTGTTTCCATCTGCTATTGGATGAAGTCTCTCAGGAGAGAGTTAGGCTCCTGTCTGTAAGCACAGCAGAGTATCATTAATAATGTCATGAGTTGGCTTTCTCAGGTGGCATGGGTCTCAGGTTGGCTCAATCATTGGTTGGCTTTTTCCTCAGTCTCTTCTACATCTTTATCCTTGAACATCTTGTTGGTAGGACAAATTTTGGGTTGAAAGTTTTGTGGGTAGGTTGATGTTCCTCTCCCTCTACTAGAAGTCATGGCTAGCTACAGGAAGTGACCAGTTCAGACTCTATATCCCTGCTGGTAGGACTGTTATCTAGGGTTATTCCCACAGACTCCCCATACCTTCCCTGTCCCAGGCCTCCAGCTAATCTCAAGATGCCCTCCACCAATTTCCATCATCACTCCCAACCAAATCCAGCCCCTCCTCTTCCCACATCTGATTCCCTTTTCCCCTCTTCCCCTGACCCTAGTTCCCTCTCCCCATCTACATACCATGGCTATTTTGTTTTCCCTTCTGAGTGAGATTTACACATCCACCCCTGGACCCTTCCAGTTTCTTTGGATCTGTAATTTGTAGCACAGTAAGCTGAACTTTATGGCTAATGTCCATTTATGAGTTTATACCATACATATCTGTCTGGGTCTTGATTACCTTACTCAAAATGATATTCTCAAATTCTAGCCACTTGTCTACAAATTTCATGATATGTTTAATTTTCATATCTAAATAATATTCCATTGTGTAGTTGTACCACATTTTCTTTTTTATCTATTCCTTAGTTGAGGGACATCTGGATTGTTTCCAGTTCCTGGCTATGATGCTATGAACATAGTTGATCACATGTCCCCTTAGTACAGTGGGCCTCTTCTTCATTTTCTTTTCTATTTTCAAATTATCTTTTTTTAAAAAGCAAATATTTTAATTCTTAAATCGATCAAGCCCTATATCCAGTATAAAAGAATGAAACAGGATGCCTAATAGGCATGGCATAGAAATTATTAGAAGTTACCCAGTAACTTATATTACATGCAAAGCTACAAACATCTTAGAAGTAAACATCTATCCCCAGAATTACACATTGATTCCCATAGTTCCCAAACATAACATAGGCCAACAATCTAAAGATTAATTCAGGGAACCCATAACAAGTAGTGAAAGATCCCAGTGAGGGGAGACTCTCTCTCAAGTCCCAGGAGAACACGGCCACCCAAAGACTCACGAGAGACTGATCTTGATGCAAACAGCATGAGGTTTATTCAGGGGAAACCAGTACAGTGGAGATGAGCTCGTAATACTCGCAGGGGCAGAGGAGCTCTATCCAGAGCACAAGAAGTGTTGGGTATTTAAAGGGAAAAAAAAACACAAACCAGGGCGAGTGAGGAGGTAAACAAGGAAACATAAAAACAGTGGAAAATTTCAGAGGGACCCAACCCATGATAGAGTCATGAGGAAGACATCCTGCATACTCATTATTTTCAAGAATGTGGCTTTATTATTGTCATTGTCATTCACTTTGTGATTGACCGCTCCCTGGAACCACCTAGATATTTGCCTTTGTGGTCAACTGGTTTCTGGAACTAGCCAGCCTACATTCTTGGCTCGTTTCAGAGAAAATTTTCCATGCCCTTTAAGTAAAAGCTTATACACTATATATATTTCTACTAAATAATCTTTTCTTCTACCCTTCATTAGGAGACAAGGAATTGCACAATAAGTTCCTATGACCTCTAGATAAGCATGTATCATAGCATGCAATCCAACCCATCAGGCACATGTACACATAAAAACAATGGATTAAGAAAATCAAAAAGTTGTTGCAGGAACCCCGCCTGACCAGTGGCTCAGATTCTTTCCGGTTCAGGTCTACCTTGGGCTCAAATTCAGTGGCCAGTCCCACAGCCCCCAGAAGAGGCTCCATTCCCAGGCACTCTAGTATGACCAGGATCTTAGGATCCCAGCATCCTAGGAGGTGACCTCCCAGAGCCTCAAGTGGGCTGAACCAGACCTTGTCCTTGCCACAACCAACTAGCTCACCTAGGGTGGAATCTTTCACCTTAGGTGAGGTCTATTGTTCTGCCAAGTAAGCAGCTTCCCTAAAGGACTCACTCCCTGCTGAGCTGTTTTGCCTGCCTTCCAGACAAAACAACAAGACGGTAATGAGGCCAATAGATCCTGGCATAGTGGGGGATGGGTCCCCTCCCTTTACATTCTCAGAGTCTGAAATGCACATTGAGCCTTGATCAAAAACTTGTTTTGGTCTCATATTATTATTCTTTCATCGTCCTCCCACATAGCCCCATTTTTTACATTCTTGAAACCCAGTTCATGTAGCCAGTGATGGCTACAGGTAGCACCGTAATGTGGAACCTGAATGGAGAAAGGCCAAATGAGGGAACACTGTCTTGGTGGAGCTCCACAAAAAATGGAAGAAGATGGTATCCTGCACTGTAAGCAACATACAGTATTGATGCTAGCGCTGTTCTTAAACTTCATCTTTTTGAAACTGTTGTTGTAGGTGCGAAATGATACAGGCTAGACTGAGTCAGTGTCTGCCCAACGCTGATATCAGCTAGGAGACTGACAGTGGAAAATTGGATCGGAAACTTCTAAACAGGCATTTGTCCGCAGTCAAGAACTACACCAGGTGAGAGGAGTAGGGCATAAATAAAATAAAAAAAAAACTAAAATAAAAGAGTAAAAAACAAAAAAACAACAAAAAAGGGAGATGTACAAATGACATGAGAAAGAAAGGTCAAAAGAGTAAGAAAATGGATTTCGGAGGGCTCCTAGGAAAAGAAGGAAATTGGGAGACGCCCTGCTTCCTTTCCAGCCCATACAGGAGACATCCTTAGTTTTGGTAACAAGTGGTCTGCCATCTCTGTGTTGTCTGTCCTCCGTGCACCAATCTGTCCATGTGTCAATTTGTATCTGTTTTTGTTTTGTTGTCTGAATGACTGTTGTTCTATGTTTCATGTTAAAAAGAAAAAATGGTTAAAACTTTATCTGCTGGCTAGCCATCTCTTGATTCAATCTCACTGTACATGGAAGAGGCTGATTTAAGTTGCCTGGCACCCTTAGCCAGGAGTCAAAAACAGCGAAAGGGTCCCGCTAAAAAGCTGCTTTTAAGAGAGGTCAGCAGCTTAAGTTCTAAAGCAAATAAACTTATAGTTTTTTTCTGAGAAAACTTTGTGCAATTGTGATTATTGGGTTCAACAAATGACAAAGTGCTTTTTGTCTTAAAATTATATCTAGAAAAGGTAAAAATTCTTTGATTGGTCTACATTTATAACATTTGTATAGCTGCTTCATTTCGTTTCTGATTAGTCTTAATATAAATATGTTCTGCATATATAGGTTATAAATTATTGGCTTATAAGTTATTGAGTATGGTTAAAAGGTGTAACATTGGTAACAGAAAGTTAGCTTAAAACTGGTAACTCATGGTTGGAGTGATTTTTAACAACACATGACATGAAACAGCCCAATCTCTAAAGATACTCCTAAATTGGGATAATATTTTATGTAATTCTTATCCTAGAAACTGAATTTATAGGGATTAGATTTAAAACAATGTCTCTTTAATGAAGCATTAAAAGTTGCACTGTCATGCATTCATATGTAAGAATTGACAGCCAAACTTCATAATGTGACAATAATACTTTTGGTATTGATTTCAAAGAGACTAGATTGTTTGAAATTGGATTTTGCTTTCTAAAAGTTATGGTTATGCCTTAATATTTCAAAAGAAACTTTAAAAGTATGGTTAAAATTGCCAGTGTTCCGTTGGCTGCAGTTTGCAGTTTGATCACAAGCTCAGCATTCTTAACTTACCCATATTTTGTAATTAGGATGAGTGCAAGAGTAATAGTTAAAAACAACTATGGTCAGTATGAACCCAGTACCCCTATTACATAAGCTTTATTGGATACAGTGGTAGAAAAAAAATTAGATTAGAAAAGAAGATTAGAAAAGAAATCTCAATGAACATTTATTTGCTATCAAACTGTTTCAAGGAGTTTGTACTACGAAAAACAGCTAGTAGTATTTTTGAAGGCCCTCAAAAAGGGGTTCCTTTTGTTACACAATTGTCTTATGAGAATGTTAATGCAGCTCTCTGTGGCCATTGGGCCATACAAAGCAATGACAGACTTATCTAGATATATATGTCTTTGTGCAGAAATTAGACCCTTATACAACCAGAGTCCAGCTGTGTTTGCTGCCTTCCAGGGACTACAGTACTTACAAACAATGCTTTCACAGCACCAACTTTATAAAGAATGCTTTAAGTATAAATCATTTTAAGAAAGACTGCCCAAAAATGAGAGGCATAGACAGACAGTAGAATTGCTCCCATGAAATCTGTCCTCACTGCAAGAGGTGTAATCTTGGGGTCAAGACTCAGGCAAGATACTCAGATTAAAAAACATTTACATTTGAGGTAATACAAAACACAGAGAGGCCTCCTCGATGTTTGTGTGGCATTTCTTTTGTTTTGCAAACCCTGCCTAGGGAAGTTTTGTTCAAAATAAAGCTTAAATTTAAGATTTATGAATGGTCAATAAGGTTGTAGAATATATAGAGGCGTTGCAATCTGGCCTGCCTACTTCATATAAAATTACTGTGTATTTAGAAGATTGTTTTTTCCTCTGCATCTTGGTAATTGTAAAGGGCTTGCTTCTGTGAGTTTGTAATCATTAGAAAGTTTTGCCTTTAAAAACGGCTAATAGCCTTACATTATGTAAGATAATTTATCTTGTCTCTGCTTCAGTACAAGAAGTTAGGACTTTGAATTTTTCAGTGTATGTTGTTTATTATCTAATCCCTCTAAAAAGAAATTTTACTACCTTTGTTCTTACACCATGAGCTTTAAAGATTTTGGAGTAATTGTTGCTCCAGAAAAGGTTCAGAGGCAATATCTTTTTCATTATTTGGGATCTCAGTTATATCCTAGAAAAGGTGTGGTACAGAAAATTCAAGAAAGAAAAGATGATTTGCTTACTTCAAATTATTTTCAAAAGCTTCCAAGAGATGTCTTTTGGCTAAGACTTCACCTTAAGCTCACCACAAAAGGATTTAAGCTTTTGTTAAATGGTGTCAAGCAGGATATAAATTAACTGGTGAAAGTCAGAGAACTTTTCCAAAAGGTAGAGGAAGCTTCTTCAATCAATTGTTATCAATTGTAATCAATTACAATCAAATGTTAGTTATTGTTATTCAATATACCCACAGCAATTAATTGGCAAAAGAGAGCATTAATATAGATAACTCTTCTCTCTCGTCTCCAAAGTAAAGTTTTAACATCCTATTATGAAGCTGTTGTGGTGTTAATAAAGAATTATAAGATAAAATCATGAAAGTATTTTGGAAAGAATGTCTTAAAAACCTGATGAGACATCTATTCCTTATTTCAAACAGCAATTAAATTGGTTATTGCAAAATATTGATTGATATTTAACCTATTATATAGTAAAAATTTTAAGCAAAATTGATAATTATTTAAAAGACAGGTTGTTAAAATTTGCATGTATGGATGCTTTTATATTTCCCATAAATTCATGTCTACATCTCATGAAGAATACATCTAAAGCCCTTATATGGGAGAGAAGTATATGTGATTGGATCATGTTTAGTCTCATGAGTGTCCCTCTACTTCAGCACAAATAATTAAACTATGGGCTGTAGTCACTTTTTAAAGTGCTAAAATCACGCTTAAATTTGTATATTGATAGCCTGTGTGTGTGTGTGTGTGTGTGTGGCTCAGGGTTTACAATTGAAATTGTTCCTTTTTAGATACTGCTAAATCTCAAATTTTACAATTGTTAATGCATATACAACTTAAGTTAAGAGAAAGTACTGTTTCTTTAAAGGACTGTCTTTGGACATTTAAGAACTCATCCTAGACTGCCTAGACAAGACCTCTTAAGGCAATGCCGCAGCAGATTTGTATCCCAGGCAGATTATAGGCCTTTCACAAGAAAAATTGGCCATATAATCTCATTCTTTACATCATCAAAATAGTAATGGCTTGAGATAATAATTTGGTAATTTTAGAGAATGTGCATGTCAAATTGTAAAGATTTGCTCTCAATGTCCTCAGTTTCTACCTGTACCACATGATGGTGTTAATTCTCCAAGTGTTATACTTAATCAATTATTGCAAATGGATACTCATATTTCTGATTTTAGAAAAGTAAAATATGTACATGTGTCTATTGATACCTTTTCAGGCTTTCTAGTTGCAATTGCCTTAACAAGAAAAGCAACTAAAAATGTAGTTGCTCATTGCCTACATTATTTTTCTATGCTTGGGGTTCCTAATCAAATTAAAACAGATAATGGAACTGGCCATTACAATCAGCAATTTAATGTTACCCATATTACTGGGCTTCCTTATAATTCTCAGAGACAAGGAATTGTTGAACATGCATATTGCACTTTGAAAATCTAGCTTTTAAAAACAAAAAATGGGGAATTTTATCCTCCAAAGTCACCAAAAGCACATCTTGCTTTTGTCTTGTTTTAAATTGTTTGCAAACTGATACTAAAGGTCAGTCTGCTATGGATTGCCACTGGCATCCACTCACTTCCAGTTCATATAACATGGTTAAATGGCAGGACCCACTAAATAATACATGGAATGGTCCAGATCCCATTTTAATATGGGAGAGATGTTCCATTTGTGTTTCTTCACAAAAAGAAGACAGAGCTTGATGGCTACCTGAAAGATTGGACGATAAAAATCTTGAGACTTCTAGTAAATATGATTCCAATAATGATGATGACTAAAAATCTTTATTTGCCATCAAAGTTAACTTGGAGCATAGCCTCCACTATTTCCTTAGAAGTAACAGTTCTTTTGTTGATTCTCAAAGCCACCTCCCCCACACCTGGAGGCCAGAGCTTGTCTGAACATTGCTAATTTGCAACTGAATTGAGTGCTTGGAATATCCCCACAGACAAGTTTAATCCTGTTGCTTTTAAATTCTGACTTGGTATTTCAAGCAGGTCAGTTACCTACATACAGGCTCACCTTCAGAAAAACTCAGATGTGGCAGTTATTCATCATGAGGAAGAAAAGCATTAAGTACATGTTGTGGCTTTGGTCTGTATGGGAAAAAGGTGTGCTATGAGGGCCTACAGCCAAAAACGGGCCACTATATCTATGGCTCTCATCAACCAAAACAGAGGCATGTGCCAAGAGGCTGTGTTTATTAATAATAAACACTAAAAGGCTGTGTTTGTGTAAATAAACACAAACAAGCTACATGTGACCTCCAAGACAGGTAAGAGAGAGACCATTAAAGATCTAGTCCTAAGACAGGCAGGGTCACCAGCCACCATTATTCCCAGGCAGGACTACAGAGAATAAGTCTATCTTATGCCCCAGTCCAGCTAATTTTTAATAATAAAAAGGGAGGAACTGTGACCTCCTCAGCCTCAAGTGGGCTGAACCAGACTTTTTCATTGTCACAACTAGCTAGCCCACCTAGGGTGGGGTCTTTCACCTTATAAGAGGTGTATTGTTCTGCCAAGTCTGCAGCTTCTCTAGATAAGTCATTCCCTGCTGAGTTGCTTCGCCTGCTTTTCAGACAAAACAACAAGATGCTAATAAGGCCACAAGATCCTGGCATAGTGGGGGAATATACATTGGGCCTTAATCAGAAATTTTTCTTGGTCTCATATTATTCTTATCTCATCATCCTCCCATGTATCCCCATTTTTCCATTCATGGAACCCAGTTCATGTAGCCAGTGATGGCTACACCAGGATCCCAGGAGCTTGGTCACATCAGGATCTCAGGGTTTCAGAGGCAGCTTGACTCCCAGGAACTCTGATACACCCAGAAACTCAGGATCACAGGATCCTGGAATCACAGGATCACAAAGACAGCTGGACTCTGAGGAGTTCTGATTCAACCAGGATTACAGGAAGAACTGGCTCCAGTCAGATATATTGAAAGCAGGGAGCACTAGAGATAATCAGATGGCAGGAGGCAAGTGTAAGAACAAAAGCAACAGAAAGCATGGTTACTTGGCATCATCAGAGCCCAATTCTCCCACCATAGCAAATCCTGGATGCACCATCACACCAGAAAAGCAAGATTCAGATCTAAAGTCACTTCTTATGACAATGATGGAGGACTTTACGTTGGACATAAAAAACTCCCTTAAAGAAATACAGGAGAACACAGGTAAACAGGTAGAAGTCCTTAAAGAGGAAACAAAAACACAATCAAATAGGCAAAAGAAATGAACAAAGCCATCCAGGATCTAAAAATGGAAATAGAAATATTTTAAAAATCACAAAGAAAAACAACTCTGGAGCTAGAAATCCAAAGAAAGGGATCAGGAGTAATAGATGCAAGGATCACCAACGGGATTTCAAGACATAGAAGAGAGAATCTCAGGGGCAGAAGATACCTTAGCAAACATTGACACAACAGTCAAAGAAAATGCAAAATGCAAAAAGTTCCTAACCCAAAACATCCAGGAAATCCAGGACACAATGAAAAGACTGAACCTAAAGATAATAGGTATAGAAGAAAGCAAAGATTCCCAACTTAAAGGGCCAGTAAATATCTTCAACAAAATTATAGAAGAAAATTTCCCTAATCTACAGAACTCCAAATAGACTGGACTAGAAAAGAAATTCCTCCTGTTGAATAATAATCAAACCACCAAATACATCAAATAAAGAATATTAAAAGCAGTAAGGGAAAAAGTCAAGTAACATATAAAGGAAGACCTATCAGAATTACACCAGACTTCTCACCAGAGACTATGAAAGCTAGAAGATCCTGGACAGATGTCATACAAACCCTAAGAGAACATAAATGCCAGCTCAGACTACTATACTCAGCAAAATTCTCAATTACCATAGATGGAGAAAACAAGATATTCTAGGTCAATCAAATTTACACAGTATCTTTCCACAAATCTAACCCTACAAAGGATAATAGATGTAAAACACCAACACAAGGAAGGAAAGCACACCCTAGAAAAAGCAAGAAAGTAATCTTTCAACAATTCCAAAAGAAGATAACAAAAATAACAGAATAACAATCACTTTTCCTTAATATCTTTTAACATCAATGGACTCAATTCCCAGTAAAAAGGCATAGACTAACAGACTGGATGTGTAAACAGGACCTAGTATTGTGCTGCATACAGCATTCACCTCAGTGAAAAAGACAAACACTATCTCTGAGTAAAAGTTGGAATACAATTTTCCAAGCAAATGGTCCCAAAAAACAAGGT
>JADRCD010168801.1:0-19414 GCA_019843815.1 Montemys delectorum | reverse complement strand
TTGCTTGCTTGCTTGCTTGCTTGCTTGCTTGCTTGCTTGCTTGCTTGCTTGCTTGCTTGCTTGCTTGCTTGCTTGTTTGCTTGGCTGGCTGGCTGGCTGGCTGGCTGGCTGGCTGACTGGCTGGCTGATTGGTTGGTTGGTTGGTTGGTGGATGGGTGGGTGGGTGGGTTGGTTGGTTGGTTGGTTGGTTGGTGGATGGGTGGGTGGATGGGTGGGTTGGTTGGTTGGTTGGTTGGTTGGTTGGTTGGTTGGATTTGAAACTATAATTTAGTTACATCTCTCCCTTCCCTTTTCTCCCTCTCAGCCCTCCCACATGTCCCTCCCCAACTTTCCTTCAAATTCATGGCCCTTATTTTCACTAATTCACAGCTTATCTTTTTAAAACCTCAGAATTATTAGAAATCTAAATATAAACTTCTAGAAGAAAGCACAAGGGAAAAACGTGACAACAAAAGTAAGGAAAAATTGGCTCCACCTGAATTGTGACTTGTTCTGTGACCAGCATTGTTAACACAATAAAAAAGTAGTTTATAAGCCAGAAGAAGGTATATTCAAACCATGCATCTAATAGATATTCTTTATCTAGACTTTTATAAGTATCAAAAAATCCATTAAAAAAAAAAAACAGACAACACAGGAATCTCTGTGACACTCTTACTGGGCACCATTGATTCACCCTTCAATGTAATGAGATGTTTTTTCACCACTGGTGTAAGTACTGGAGAGCAAAAGCTGGCTCCTGGGCCAGACTATGTGCCACTCAAGAACAGAGAAACAGTTCTTGACTTGTAGGAGCTGGGCAGGTGAATATGGCAGCCAAATCCAGAAACCCTGTTCTGTAGCTCTGCCCCCTGCAGTACATAGAGCTGTTTCTCTGGAATACAATGGAACCTTCCAGGCCAAATGCCTTCACCATTCTGACAAATAATACAAAAGCCTCCCCGGCCCTGGAGTTAAAGATGTGTGCCACCAAAAACAAAAAACAAAAACCAGACAATCCAATCATAAAACACAGGAAATGCTTGGACAGAGAGTACATGAATATCAAAACTAGCACATGAAGAATAAATAATAATTCATTAAGGAGGCACAAATTAATACTGGGCTGTGCTACATACCTACTAGAATATCTACATAAAACAGAAACTGGTAACACCAAGTGTTAAGAAGAAAGGTAGCAACTGATGCTCTAAGATGGAGTCAGGAGTCAGGGCATGTGCTCATTCTAGCAAGCAGGGTAGCAGTCCTCAGTCAGTTTACCATACACTTACTCTATGATCTAGCAGACCTGCTCCTTATGCACTTACTCAAAGAAAGGAAAACTTAACATTCACACTGAGACCTGTCTGTGGATGTTTGTAGGACCTCTGTTCATAAGTTCGACAATCTAGAAACAGCTAGGTGTGCTTCAGATGATGAAAATATACACAGGCATTGGGTCCTTTCATACAATGAAGTATTCAGCAGTTGTCAAGAAAGGACCTCTGGTGTATGCTACAGAAATAGGTGGATCTTGAATGTATTGTATTATATGAAAAATGCCGGTTAAAGGCTATGTGATCATGATTCCATTCACATGACATTCTCAAGAGGGCTAAACAGTGGTGGAGAAATCAATGATTTAGATTGGATTGCGATTAGGAGTGAGATACAGATATAACTAGAAAGACATCATACATAGGAGTTTTGGAGGTGGTAGAATTATTCTGTACATTGATTCTGGTGGTGCTTACACAAATCTATGTGTATTAAAAACATGAAATTATATTCCCCAAGGTCAATTTTGCTATATGTTCATCTTGGAGGGGAAAATGGGAAAGGGAAAATGTACATGTAAATAAAGAAAACACCTAATTAAAAAAAAAAAATAAAAACACACATAGTAAGTGCTGGATGTGGTAGAACAAGCTTATATTCCTAGCACTTGGAAGAGAATGTTTACAGGGAAGGAAGCTCAGTAACTTAAAGTAAGCCTCAGCTACACAGTGGATTTCAGTCCAGCCTGGGCTACATGAGGGCAGCCTATAGTACTATATACACACACACATACATGCATACATACATACATGCATACATATGTGTATGTATATATGACATGTTATATATGTATATGATATTATATACATATATATGTTAAAACATGTGTGGGAATGGAGCCTCATGGATCTGGAGCATGAAGAGAAAAATGTAAGTTTTGATCATATGCTGACCTCTACCAGAGATTCTAGATTCAAAGCATATACTAGATTCATATATTGGTTGAGTCTATTCTACTTGTTTGGCTGGCCGCTAGATTGAAAACGAGAGCCTATAGTTGAAAATGAACCTTGTATCAGGGGGAAAATCCAAAGAGTTGAGGCTATAAGCACTGGTGAGAAACTGTGGTATTCCCAGCCCTGTCCCAGAGACAGGAGGATGTGGGAAGTGCCACAATCTTGAGACCTACTTGGACTGGAGGAGCAGGGCCCCCTCAGAATCCCCTCCAGGGATACGTACTCACAATCAGCTATAAAGGTAGGAGACACTGCCGTTAAAATGAGCCCCTTGCTTTAAGAAACAGTACCTGGAAAATGGAGTGAGTGGCAAAGTTCTAGGTGTCCTCGGCTGCCAGAGAAAGGGTAGCTCTGGTTCTCATAACAGGCAGCTGGGCCAGCATTGAACAGAATGGTCTACCCTATAGGGAGCTTGTAAATAATGAACCCTGGGTGACTGAAGTGAATGTGTTGCCCCCTAAGGTTCTACTCACCATGTCTGTCAAAAAAAAAAAAAATGCTAGACTTGATAAGAGATTGATTCAAGCGACCATCCAAGAGACTCCCTACCTCTCACCCAATTCCCAGACCAAAACCAGTTCACAGAGCCAGAGCTTTCTGATTGAAAAGGAGACTGGGTACCCTTGAAGAACAATTGTGTAACAACACCGCAGTGTGTCCTATAAATCTTTCACCTAATGGTTACCAAAGGGACATACAAATGTTCTTCAGGGTGATTGTTCTCTGGCAGGGGCATGAAGGACGGGATGCATAGTTAATCCTGGCTTCAGCTAACACTTGTAACTGGTAAATCACTACAGTCTGTCGCTTAGGTAGAAGCTGTGGAAGCAAGGGTTAAGTAGAGTTGGCCGTAAGTTCTAACGTGATTATTTTGCCACTTTATGATTATAGAGGTGAAAAAGGAATATACTCAGCCACAGTCAGAATTCCTGTGTTAATCCTGTGAGCTATTAAGTGAAGGCTATTTTATAATAAGGGTCAAGCAAGAGCCCTTGGCACTCTTTCATAACACAATGACAAAACATTCATTATGGCATTCCTGGGGGCAATTCTGGGATTAATGCCACTATCAAAGATTTCAAAGGTGGAAGTGCCATTTAATTCTCCCTTTTGGCCTTTGTAAATTAAAAAAAGACAAATCTTTGGACAATAATAGTACGTTATTATATTTAATCATTCCAATTGTGGCTACCATTCCAGATGTTTTATATTTTCCAGGTAGTGACTAAGCTTGATCCCTGAAAAACAGTACTTCAGCCATGATCTCAAATATATGTTTTTCTCTATCTCCAGAAACAGAGGATCCCAAAAGTCCTGTTTTCTTTCTGTTTCAATCAAGGACAAGGAGTTGAGCAAGCAATACACCTTCACATTCACATATCTGAAATGTATCAACTTCAGGGTCTGTGCACTACTTGTAATAATGGATATTATTAATAATTAATATTACTATGTAATAGTAATATAATAATAAAGGTCTGAAAGCACCTTCATTATTACATGAGACCATAGACCATCACATGGGACCACTACACTGATAGTAGCTGGTGAGCAAAAAAGTACCAAATACTCTGACTGCTTTGAAGTGAGTACATGAAGTGAGTTGTAGAAAACAAATTCCGTGAAAATTCAAGAATGTATTGCCCCATGAAGTTTCTGGGATCCAAAGTTTAGAGCCCCAAATGAAGTATATATTTGAACATTTCCAAATAAAGGCAATGTTGCTTGATGGATCTCTTTAACTCTGAAAGCAACAGAACATTTTTCATAATACTTTGATCATAATACCATGCCCAGTCACCAGAAGCCCATCAGACTGCCAACTTTTAGTGGCATACATGGCAAGGGAAGTTTGGGGTGAGGTCCAAGATACAATGTAAAATTCTAACACTGAGCCTTCATTATTGGTCGATCTATGGCTAACAGAAAGCAGTATATTATGAGGCCAGCCCCAATGTGAGAACTACAGTTGACATGTCTGGGGACTTGAAGCAAAATCATGCCCTTCTGAGGAGGGGGGTGGGGTGTGGGTGGGGGCAAATGTTCTTTGAAGAAACTGTTTCTGCCTCCTTGGCAGACCTGGTAGAGACATAATATGCAAACCTGAGAGAATTGGTAGCCTTGGAGTTGAGCTACCCATCAGGGTTATAGAGATATTCAGACCTGAGTAACATGCATGCCCTAAACCATGAGAACACAGTGCACTCAGAAGGAAAGAATGGAGTCCTCCCATGTTTCCTTACTCAGAAGCCTTATAAAATGGAGGGACAGATATTGAAGTTATGCACCATCACAGACACCTCGTGAATTGAGCAAAGTATCACTCTAAAAAATGTGAAATGTTCCTTAGTGATCACTCCATTCAAGAAGCAATCTCAAACCAGCTAGCCATGGTGGCATGTGCCTGTAATCCCAGCACTTTGGAAGTAGAGGCAGAGGCATCAGGACTTCAAGGTCATACTTGACTACACAATGAGTTAAATACTAGCCTGAGTTATAATGGGACCTGTCTCATTTTTAAAAATTACAGGCAAATAATAGTTCTTAAACCCATATCAGGATTCTAGTAAATGAAAAACAGTAATGGATGCAGGACAGATAGAAACAGCAGTCGGCAACTACACAAGAAGCTCTGGTTCCTCGTTAAACCGTGCATGAGATCATAGGCAACATGCCCTACAGTTGAATCCCCAACTCCTATTGGCTTATGATTCCATTAGCACTTTCTGCTTGCTGAGCTAAACTCCAGGTCTTGTTCCCTTATGTCTGTAAGCTTGAGACTCTCCTTATACTTCCCCTGCACCTCCCATCTCTTCCTTTCTCAAGAAAGAGCTAATAAAGTCTGATGTGTGGGATACTCACAAGATGAAACCACTGATATCCGTAAAGCACTCCAGGAATGTGGTAGATCATCTTCATTGCATCAAAAACACCAGAGATGACCTGAGCCTAGCTCATCCTATTGACAAACAAGAAATAACCCCACGTTGGTGGGAAATGATGGAGAGATTGAAGATGAGTGACCACAAAACAAGTGATCCTCAGACTGGATCCATAGTCGCCGTGGTCCATGTCCTTCACCACACCATTTCTTTCTTTTGTTTTTCTTTCCAGAACTGATCCACATATTCCAAGTTATTTCTCTTCCCTGGACAAGAATAAAAACTACAAGATAGCCGTGATCACTGGCTGAAATTGCAAATGTATTTGACACAGAATTCCTCCCTGAGAAAAATCTGTTCTAAGAAAGTAATTGCATGGGAAAGCAGATTCCTGTAGAAGGAAATATATTGATGCAATTAACAAAGATTTGAAAACAAGTGCCCTGAAACAAGGGATTGATTACACAATTACACAGATTATGATATTATTTCTCCAGTGGCATGCCATGAGTAAAATAATACAGATATTATATTTATTATCCAGGATATAATAAATGAGAAGATTATGTACAATGGGATCCTGTTCCTGTCAATCATAGAGATTTATTCATATACACAGGGAAAGTTGGAGAAGATGCAGTTGCATAATGCACACATCCAACTCCACACAATTCAACTCCAGGAGGTGGGGACTGGGGCAACACAGATACAGACAAGAAGAAAGATAGAGAGACAGAAAGAGACTGTGTTGACGAGAGAGATCTGCCGACCCTCTACTCATTAAGCACAGGAAGCTGCTGAATTTCAGCCCTTCTCATTTATGGTTTTCCTTCTAAAATGTGAGGCTCTACCCATGCTCAGTTTTATGCTCATATTTCAGGAAGTGTATTTTTCATATAGCCTGTCCCCCTAGATGCAAGTCAACTACTTCCTTCTAGAACTTAACCAGCAAGACAGTGAGTGATCAGAAGAAAACAGGCTGGTTTATCTGGGTTGGAAGGTGATGAGTCCTCCCCCAGTGTGGCACATTTCTGAAGTATTGCCCAGCTAATGGTTCTCTCTATGGAATGACTTCATACCCTAACCCACTCCTGGCCTGAGAAGTGTCTGCATACAGCGATGTTTCTGGCTGAGGCTGCTTCCTTTTCCTTCCTGGCAATCCATATTTTCTAGTTTCCTAAAGTGAACATAGTAAGATCATATAAATATTTTAAGAAATACATTTTCAAAGGACAGGTAAAACCCTCTGTTCTATGAGCCTTTGGCTGAATGACCTCTAGAAAGGGGTAGGGGGATCCCAAATTTACTGGCCCGAAAGAGCAGCATCCTATCAGGTTTTGCAGAACCCACTGCCCTTCTTCAGGAGCTGGCAGGGATGTTCTGTCCCTTTCTCTGGGTACATATCAATGAGGATCTCTGTGGGTGATAGCATTAGGCCAGGCTGGGTAGTACTTGATGACTGCAGGGCTCAGGGTGCCAGGCAGCTCGGGGCCATCTAAGCCCATCGCTCTCAGGCTCCATCAACTCTTGTTAGTCTTCATTACCAGCCTGAGCCCAGACAGGCTGCCTCCATGCTGGGTCCTTGATTTTTCTATTTTGAGAGGGTTACTCGGGCCAAATCGCCAAATCAAGTTATGTCACTGACGTCTTAGGTTTGTGGCAGTCTGAGAGTACCCCCAACCCCCTGCTTCCTACCCTCAGTCTTCACAAGCTAAGGATGGTTGTACTCTGGTCTCCTAGCAACATATAAACACATATGTTTATACATCCAAATTATGACATGCACACATACACAGCCAATGGGCTCAAAGTCACTCATATCAATAATTATCCTCGATGGCTGACATGAATTGTACACTAAGGCTCCTCAGTGGTGACCAGAGTCCCACACCATGTACAATTTGGGAGTTTATAAAATGTTCATGGATGAGAAATTTCTGCCACCAAGCTCCCAAATTAGAGGCTGCTTGTGATGTTTACATTTAACAAATTGTCATTATATGTTTTAAATGCCATATAATTGTGCTATCTACAAAATATCATATGACTTATGAACTATTAATTCTTAGGGCACTGCAGGCGGCATGCCTTGGTAATGCGATGTACTTAGAGCCGGATGATGAATGCCTTCTCCTCCGAGCCTTGTCAGCTTATCTCTCGGACTGCACATGTAACCTCATTTGGGGATAATATCAAGAGCCTACATCTGAAGCCCTCGGTGAGTGGGAGGCCCAGCCAAATGGCTCCTGTCAACCCCTGAATGGACATTCACTGGCAAGCCCTGGGCCACACACTAACACCCACCGTACACACTTGCTGCATGGAAAAATCCAGAGTGCTATAATTTGCTGATAACCTCAGTCAGCCCGTGGTGGATGAGAACGGATCCTCTATGCCATCTGAATCAGCCCTCCTTAGGATAAAGACCGCTCCTGTAAACCTGGGACAGCTAACCACTGTGCTTTGCCTTGCACTCTCCCTCCTGACACAGCAGCTGGGACCAGTTCTTTGGTCTGGTCCTAAGATCCACCAGTTTCTCATGTTAGCATCCTCTTACAGCACAGGGACAGAAATGGAAACACTCTACCCTTATTACTTTTCTCTTCTCTGGGACAAAAGACATTTGCTTCTGCCTACTAGTGCCTTGAAAAACACAGTGCAGATTCCCACACAGTGACTTGCTCACACACATGTACACTCATTCACATGCACCCATGCATACACATAGGTGTAAGGACATATGCATTTTAAAAGTCTCTTACCTTTAAAAGTAAACCATCATCTGAACAGTCCCCTGTCCCTGAGTAGTGGTCATTTGAAAAGGACATTTTTTCATCCCTGAGCTTTAGTTTATCCCTAAGTCTAAAGCAGATCCCCCTAAAACAGCCTCATAAGTAACTGGTAGGATCTACCTGAGGTGCTGAGAGAAGCACCTCATCAAGTACCTGGCATAGTTCCCTTTCTCTGATGCTCCATAGCTGACATGAGGAAAAGGCAGTCTTCCTGGTAGGAGGCTGAAGGGAGGGGGGTTGTTAAATTGAAGCTCTGCCTGGGTGAGAGCAAGCTCACAGTCAGTCTAGGTGACTTTGTGAGACCCTTAATAAAAAAAAATACAAAAGCAGGTGAGGATGTACGTTAGTGGAACAGTGTTTGCCCAGTATGTGTTAAGGCCCTAGGTTCATTTCCCAGTACTACAAAAATTAACAGGAAGAGAGGAAGAAAGGAAGGAAAGAAAAAACAAAGGAAGAAAGAAAGAAAGAAAGAAAGAAAGAAAGAAAGAAAGAAGGGAGGGAGGGAGGGAGGGAGGGAAGGAGGGAGGGAGAGAGGCTTTTCCTTTTAAATAAAAATGATTTAAATTTACCTTTTATTTTGTAAACTAATGAAAATAATTTTTAATTTATTTATTTATTATATGTAAGTACACTGTATGCTCCGGAAGAGGGCATCAGATCTTGTTACAGATGGCTGTGAGCCACCATGTGGTTGCTGGGAACTGAACTCAGGACCTTTGGAAGAGTGATCGGTGCTCTTAACCACTAAGCCATCTCTCCAGCCCCCATGAAAATAATTTTTAAATGGACTAAATTTGGTCTTTGGGGTTGGGGAATGACTGTGTTGGTAAATTTCTTGCTGCGTAAGCCTAATATTCTGAATTCAATCTCCCAGAACCCATAGAATCCTAATGCTGGGAAAGCAGAGACAGAAGAATGCCTGCATCTTGCTGAATCTGTGAGCTCCAGGTTCAGTGAGACCCTGTCTCAAAATATTTGATGGAGAACAACTGAGGGAGACATACAGTACTGACCTCTGACCTCCCCACCTCTTGCTACATATACAAGCATACACATACACACACACACACACACACATACACACACACACACACACAAATTAAAATGACCTGAATTCCAAGAAAACTCTATTCCTCTGTGCTGTAGAGGACAAAGAGAATTAAAATAGGAATCCAAGGTCTGAAATCTGGCTCTGTCAAAATTAGTTGCATACCATTGTCAAGGCTGGACAATGCTCAGTGTACTACATGGAGAGGAAGCAGCAGAGCTGAGCCTAGGCACTCTTGGGTGAGCATGATACAAGATTGCTAATGCTTAAACAAGAAATAAGATTCTATTAATGTTTTAGATATGTCTGTATAATATGTTGAGAGACATTTGTACTTGAAAACTATTTTCTGTTTTATTGATGATTTTAAATGTATTACATTTATTCTTGTTTGTGTGTGTGTGTGTGTGTGTGTGTGTGTGTGTGTGTGTGCGCGCGTGCGCGCGCGCGCGCGCGCGCGCGTGCATGTATACCCAGAACAGCACACTCAGAACCAAGGCTGTGGTGAAGTCTTAAGATAGAACATAGACACACAGGCAAGCACTGGCAGAGGCATCTTGGCAGCCAGAGGTCAGCGAACAACTTTTTGGAGTCCACTCTCCCTTTCTACCATGTGGCTCCTGGACACTGATTCCATGTCGTCAGTCTTGACATCAAGCGTCCTTACACACTGAGCTATCTTACCAGCTCCTGATGATTTTTTTAAAAAAAATGCATTTTAAATACTTATTTTTCAACCCTAAGTTCTGACGCTGATGCAGGCAGTCCTCTGGTTAATGATAGTTCATCTCCATTCCTGGGTCTAGTGCAAATGCAATAGGATGTCCTCTGCCAGGCTGGCCAGTGGCAACCACAGCTCCCAGCTGGCTACACAGTTCCAAAGAAAAGCAGCAATGCTCTGCCGCGTGCCATGTAGCTAATCTGGGATAGTCTTGTGACTAGGTGAATTCATTGCATTTGGGGATTCAGAGTCTCAGTTCACAATGAGCTTATGGGAAGGAACTTAACCATATCGTAAGTGGAGGGGCATCTGAATTTGAGCATCATGTGAAATACTCTATCAGGCTACAAACACTGTGTCCTGATAACTGGAATCCACAATCTTCTGGTCATAATAGGAAACCCAACCCAAACTGGCTTCTGCAAAAGGAATTTGATAACCGAAATGTCTGTGTATTCCAGGGGTGGAAAAGCTTCAAACCATGCTCACTACAAAGGTTAGAAATGATATCACTACAGAGAGACTCAGCCTTCTGGCTGTTCTCCTCCGTGGACTGTCTAGTGGCCCCCACACTCTCTGGGAATGGCCAGATGACAATGCTAGTCCTGAGCCTCACTCTCTCCCACCTCACAGCCATGAGGGAGGAAGCCTTAACCCAGACTTAGCAGAGAAGTCTCTCCCGCTCGCTATGGGTTAGATTGTAGCCCATGCTAAAGCAGTTTATGCTCTGGGTTATGGCCCCCAACCTCAGTTGGTCTCTAGAATGTGCTCAGCTTTTTCTGAAGTTTGAACATTGAGGGTGGGCAATCAGCAGTCCCCACAAAGCATAAAAGCCTACCAAAGACGATTGGGCTGATGCTGGGTTACCAAACCTTACACCAGAGAGTCCTGCACAATCATCTCAAATGACTCACTTACGCAATTTAAAAAAAAAAAATCTTAGAGAGGTCACAAGCCCTTCCTGCAACCACGCTGCACAAGACAGAAGATAGCCAGAGGCCACAGGTGCTACCAGTATAATGAACAAATACACAGTGAAGAGATGGGAAAGAAAGAGAAGCAGAGCAGTATGGGTGCTATAAAGAGAGGCAGAACTGGAAATGTGATGGTAGTGAAGAACAGCCTGACAGGAGAGGCCTGCCCTGGCACCTGAGGCCATTGTGATATATGGGCCTGTGCTGCTGCAGGGAGCCATGCCTAGGGCTGTGGCTCTACCACAGTAGGAGTCTATATTGGTATCTGTGGGCCATGTTACCACCAAAGGCCATGTGAAGCCATGTTGATGTCCAAGAGCTATGCTGAGCTGGCCCTGCCCCTCACCAGCCACGCCATAGTGGCACCAGCAGT
Source organism: Montemys delectorum (assembly GCA_019843815.1). NCBI lineage: Eukaryota > Metazoa > Chordata > Mammalia > Rodentia > Muridae > Montemys > Montemys delectorum. The sequence goes on along the minus strand of JADRCD010168801.1, from coordinate 8,351 downwards.
GACTTGTACTCGGGAGAGATAGCTCTGGTGACATTGGCACAGGAGAACTGGATGACTGACCAACTCAAATACAATCCAGGTCTAGATCCAGGGCTTTGACATAGTCCACCCCAACATCTACCCCATTTATGAACTGCTGGAGTGTGTAAATGGACCAGTCCTGCAGATCCAAAGCTCCAGGGTCTCCATGACCCAGGACAACAGGATGTCTGAGAAGAGTCCTGGTGAAGACCCAATATTGTTGATGTAGCAGAAGCCAGAGGTCTCGAACTAGGCCAATGACTTACTGCAATGGACATTTGCAAGTGAAGCTGTTTGGACAAAAGGGTATGCTATGGGATGCACCATAATGCACTGAAGCTTCTGCAGTGAGATTTGGTTTTTGTTTTTTGGGGTTTTTTGTTTTTTTTTTAATTTTGTATTACCTTTTGTGGGGAGGTTACAAGGGTGGAGGACAGATATGGAAGGACTTGGAAATGAGTGAGACTGGAATGCACAAAGTGAAATTCACAATGAATCAATGAAGAATTATGAAAAAAAATCCTAGACTAAACTGAGGAAAGCAGAGACTCCCATGCATTCCCAACCCCTGTGAAACACCCAGTGCCCTCTGATTGCTTCTGAACCAAATATCCAGTGAAATAGATGCCTAGGGGTTCTGAGTAAGGATAGCTTGTCTAGGAACCCTCTACATGGCTGGCTGACAGAAGAGAGATTCTCAGTCACCCTCTGAGCTCTTCGGGGTACCTGGAGAGTTTCCTGGAGAGCTTTTACAACAGAGTTCCTGGTTCTTCTCTAGCCTGACCCAAATTCTGAAATTCTGGTTCAGAATGCCTGAAGGTGCTGCAGGTACCTGGCTACACTTTGATGGCACCCATAGGAGAGCCTGGAGCATCAGAAGAACCCTGTAGCACTCAGAACCAGGCCATCACTCATGGTTAAAAACAACGACATGCCAAACAGTGCTCCTGAAGCTGCTGTATTAACTGACCATTTCCACGAAGCTTTGCTCAATGAGGTTCATAATAAAAGAACTAGAATTTTGAGAACTATCTGGTAAGAGATTTATTTAATTACGGTAATTCAATTTTTAAAGGTATTTGTCCCTTCGTGGAAGCAAAGCCGTGCTTTTCTAATTAAAAGCTAATTACTGGCTAATACACAGGTCTCACTGCTCATGGCACAAGGAGGCCGTAGGAGAGAGGGAGCTTGATGACTATGCTGGAGCCTCAGGTAGAAAAGGTTGGCCCCTGGTGGGCCTGTAGAAGAGAGTCAATAGTGCTGTCTTCATCCATTCATTCAGTATTTGATTGATTGGTTGATTGATTGATTGGTTTGGTTTTTCTATTTTTTTAATAAATGTATTTATTGAATGTATGTGAGTACAATGTCCAACCTTCAGACACAACAGAAGAAGGCATCAGATCCCATTACAGATTGCTACACTTGGCAATCCCACGTGATGTCATATAACTGAACGTAGAAAGACGAGAATAGGTGACAATACATACTGACCAAAAACTGTTTCAAAATCAAATGCCTATTGGGTCTCATGTGTGCTGGTGGCACTCCCATGTGGCAGCGCATGACTTCATGGAGCCTCAGCCCTGAACACACTGCATGTGCATTTTTAGACCACATATGCCGACACACCGCCTAGTCAATGCCACTGGACACTGGCTGCCCCCAAACACCCCAGCTCAGATTCCAGACTGTTGCAATGAATTGCAGTGGGCCTTTTAAAAGATTTTGTTACATTTATTTGTGTGTTTGTGTGTGTAGACATACTTGTGTGCATGGTGCATGCACAGAAGTATATGAATGAAGGTCAGAGGACAATGTACAGAAATGGGTTCTCCCTCTCCCATGTGGATCCCAGGGATTGAACTTAGGTCATCAGGTTTGGCAACAAGTACCATTACCCACTGAGCCATCTTACTGGCCCCTGCAGTGTTTTTAATTGTGCAAAGTTGTCTGTTCTTATAGAAACATGTTTATTTCATTATGCAAAACTAAGATTTTCCATTATTTTCTTACCATCACTACATACCATGTAAATATTAAATTAGTATATACTTGGACTATCTTGTGTTCAATGTCTTACTTTAAAATTGATGTTTGAATTGCCAACTTGAATCTCAGAATAAATCTCTCTGTGACTGTTGGCTTGGGATTAGAATAGCTTTAGACAATTTCCAAAATGGCCCTAGACACATTTCAGCCATCTTGGACTATCTATTTGTGCAAAGTGGAGTACTCAGTATTAGCAATTATTAACTGTGGGTCAACTTTGAAAAACAATGAAGATGTTCTCTGCCCTGCAGTACCACATGGATCTGGATCATAATATGATACCAAACTAAACAAACATATCCATCTCATTAATATACAAATTTGCTTTTTGTCTTTGATAAATGGTAAAATTATATGTATACGAAAGAATTATTTTAAAACAAATGTGTGGTTAGTTGTCAGTAAATGTTCAACATGTGGCAGTATTTCAAATAACTACATGCATAGAATGGTATAAAACTTACACTCTGGTGAAAGAGATTGTGAGTAGAACCATCTATTATGTGCTAACTGTGTAACCCACCCTCTGGAAATTACAAGTTGGCATCCAAATCCTCAATGTGGTAGTACATAGAAATATGATCTTTAAAGACAGGGCCTCAGTACAGCGGCACTTCCTTGTCAGAAGAAGAGACACCATAAGCACATGCACTCAGAGAAAAGACCATATGAGGAGTCCACACGAAAGATCTGGAAGCTGAAGAAAGCAGAAAGCCGCACCAGAACCCAGCCCTGCTGGTGCCTTCATCTGAGCCGTCTGGATGAAGCTTGAGCCAGCCTGCCTGGATGTTGGTCACGGCAACTCTTGCCGTCTAGTGAAGAGTCGATCCCTAACTCAAAGCCTTCTCACGTGTGCGGATGTTTCCCCCTCCCGAAACGTGGGTCCAGACTACTGAGCCAGTTGACTCCTGTTCATCTTACAGGTCTCAGTGGAAACAGTAGCTCCTCCCACTTTTCCTTTAGAGAACCCACCAATGAGACAAATTTGAGATTCCAGAAACAAGCCCAAGTACGAGAAAAGATGGAATAGACGATCAACACAACATTTTGAATCAATAAAACTAGAGGTGGGGATTCAAGAGTAGGAGAACCTTGGACCTCACTTGAAAGGAAGACAACTGGGTCTCAGAAACAAAACTAAACTAAATTCTAACCCAGGTGTGATCGTATATACCTATAATCTCAGCACTTAGGGAGCTGAGTCAGGAGGATTTTAAGTAACGCTAGCCTAGGCTCCCCTGTGAGCTCCACACCAACCTAAAAAAAAACAACAACAACAAAATGCTGGCCTTTAAAAAAAAAAGTTTGCTCTTAGCTTTATTATTTACACCAATATAAATTCCTGAAAGAACTGAGTACAGAGTGCCCAAATGAAGGAGTTAGAGAAAGGACCCAAGGAGCTGAAGGGTTTGCAGCCCCTTAGAACAAACAACAATATGAACTAACTAGTACCCTCAGAGCTCCTAGGGACCCAACCACCAACCAAGGACTATACATGGTGGGACTGATTGTTCTGGCAGCATGTGTATAGTAGAGGATTGCAAAGTCGCTCATCAATGGGAGGAGAGGCCCTTGGCCCTGTGAAGGTTCTGTGCCCCAGTGTAGGGGAATGCCAGGGCCAGTAAGTGGGAGAGGGTGGGGTGGCGAGCAGGGGGAGTGGGGACGGAACAGGGGTTTGTTCTTGCTGTTGTTTTTTGTTTTTGTTTTTGTTTTTGGAGGGGAAACTGGGAAATATGACATGTAAATAAAGAAAATATCTAATTTAAAATAAATAAATAAATTCCTGAAAGAAGAGACCTTTGAAAATGTGAAATAAAGCCACAAAAGCACCAGGGGAAACTTTACGTTCCTGGAGTACAAAAGATCTTCAGTTCCTTTTAAAATAGACGTGCAAGTTATTAGACATTGTTGTGGTGTCTTTTAATGACATATGCTTTAGTAGATTCTTCCAGCTCCCCTGTGACCACCTTATGACCTTCCCCTCCTCTGTGGGTTCATTCAAAGTTGGACACTGAGGTGGGAGAGCACAGTGGACTGTTTGACTAGCATGCTAAGGCCTCGGGTTTGATTCCAACACAAACATACAGAAAACTATGATACAAACTCAAAGCCTGTGATGAAGGAGACTGGCTACACTGACCTCAAAAATATACGGCTTGGGGGCTAGAAAGATGGTGATGTCTGTAGAGTCACCACACAAATGGTAGGGAGGCCTGAGTTCAATTCCCAGCACCAGTGAAAACAGCCAGTTGGAATGACCCACTTAAGGAGGCACACAGCAGAGAATCCCTGCAGGCGGACTAGCCAACCCAGCCAGAAAGAAGAGCTACGGGTAGCAATGAGAAAACTCAATCGCAAAAACCAAGATGGATAGTTCCCAAGGAGCAGGACCTGACTGATGTTAACCTCTGGCTTCCATACACATGTGCTCACCCATACACATGTATCCACATAAACACACACACAGAATGTCTTTATGGAAAATGATGGGAGAGCCTTAAGAAGATTAACAAACTGAGGAAAGTGCTTGCAACACGTCACAGACAAGCTAATTTGCATAATATACAAAGAGCTTCTACAAATCAATAAGATCAATAGTCCAATGGGAGAATGTGGGAAAGATAAAACAGTTAACAGTAACTGAAATGAGATGGATTTTTAAGTACATGAAAAGGATTTACAAATTCAAATGGGATGCCATTTTTACCTATTATGTTAGCCAAGTTGACAAAGCTTAATAACAGATTGTTGGCACGATTCTGAAGACGCTGAGGCCCTCATTCATATTCACTCTCCGTGCATGTGACCTTTATGGAGGCAATAAACCATAATATTTAAAATGTGCAGACTCTTTAATCCAGTAATTGCAATTCCAGAAAATTATCCTATGGCATGGCTACGCCTGCACATGCAAGAAATGACATATGCCTAAGAATATTCATGGTGGCATCGTTAAAATTTGAAAAGGGTGGAAACAACCTAAATATCCTTTGCTATCGGGCTTGTTAAATAAACTGCAATATAATCCATATGACTGAGTATTGTACAGCCCTTAAAATGTAGGAGACATTTCCACAAACTGGCATGGCATATTTTTCTAGGATATATTGTTATGTGGAAAAGCAAGTTATTGAAAGGGGTATATACCATGCTAGAGTGTGTGTAAAAATAAAAGAATATGCATGCATATACTTATGTGTGCATTGATTAACTTTGGAATGAAACGCCAGGCCTGGTAAGCAAGGCTCCCTTCCAGGAAGGGTGGAGGGGAGGGAGACCGCTTCCTCCCTGCATAATCCTCTGTAAGGTTGGAATTTTGTACGTACTGTGCATCAGGGTGAATTTCTGATTAGGAATAAATGAATTAAAAGCCATTTTAAGGGGGGAAATACCAAACTGGGAGATGGGGGCACAGAAACAAAAATGTTACCCTGACTGTGTGGTGCACTAAGGGTGCACACTTGTTTTCCTCCTGTATTTTTCTATATTTAACACAACTTCTTTAATGAGCATGTACTGATTTAAAATGGGGCACAAGAATGGTTTTTAAAAGCGTTGGCAGAGCCGGTAATCAACGTCTCTCATTGGAGCCCCATGTGTTCCCAGCTGGATGCAGTGTGAAATCTCCAGGCCACAGCTGTCAATCCTGCACCATCCCTGCAAAGACCCTCAGAGCCTCCGTGTGTGGCTTTGGGGACCTAAGCCTTCCCTGCTGTTACTAGGGTACCTCTCCAAGCAGGCTGGAGGGCAGGTCCCTTGTAGGTCGGCAGCAGATTTTCACTCCAAGAGGAGGAAAAGAGGCACACTGGGCCCACGAGCTTGGAAGAATTACAAAACGATTAACATTTGAACAGCATTGGAGTTTGCCAAGTGCGTCTTATACAACATCTTATTTGATTCTCGCAACCTGGGAAACGTGGCTCTGATAACCAGCCCCACTTAAAGGTAAAGAAACTGACAGTCTGAGAGACGGTATCATGTTCATGTTGCCAGTTATCTGTCCTGAGGCCAGGTGTTCAGCTCTCTTCCAACCTCAAACATCAAACTCTCCTCCTCCCAGCGAAGGTGCTTCCCTGAAAAGAGCTCATGGCAACCATGGAGTGTCTCCATTTCCTGAGCACACAGCAAGCTCACGTCCCTCTGCCCCTCCTACAGTGAAGTGTAGTCACTGAATGAAGTGCAGCTTTTGAATCTGTGGGTTTGACAACTAGGACCTTACTGCCCTGGAGAAAACTGCTCCCTCCAAAGTTAGCAGACCCTGGAGCTAGTAGTAAACAACCTTCCCAAGAGCATCTTTCCAAACTAACCAATCCGAAGCCACTTCCTCAAGCACTTGCTTCCCTGGACTCTGATGCCACAGGCCACCATTCTCCTGTCCCAGTTATCAAGGACCAGGCATTACACAATGATGTCTCCTAAATCCTCAAAACCACGTGGACCACTGAAATTGTTCACATTAGCCAATCAGAAGCCTGCTTTCCCTGCCTTATCCGTTCCTTCCTGGGTCAACAGGAAGACTTTCCTGAAGCTTCCCTACTCCCACCTACTTCAGACTGACTCCAGTTTCCACTAGTTGGCCCCCATGCTCCATAGGATGTCCCCCACCTCCTAACTGTCAGTAGTCATGGATGGTGGTCATCTCATGTGTACCTCCCTCTCCATACCTGATCTACATTGTTAGAAATCACAAGGCCAAAGTCTCAACCAACAGGGAGAATTAAAAGATATCACTTCTAGGCCTGGCCCATGGAAACAGTCCATGTAGACAAACAGCATGTTTTCCCTCCCTCCTCCTTCATCCTTCTGTCCCATACCCTCCCATCCTCCCCTTCCATTCTAACTCTCCTTCCCTCTCATTATCTCTCCTTAATGCAGAGCTTCTAAGAGACTATCTTGAGGTCCTAGAGGATAATCGAGCTACAACATGGAAGGAGTTAAAGTGTTTGAATTACCACATGGCAGGCCACCTGTCAAACGCCCATATCACACTTATATCTGAGCAAAAAATAAACTTCTATCACATTAAGACACTCCAGCCTTAGTGTCTGGGCTCTGGCACTTGAACTATCCTGAGTAATTTAGTAGCCAAAACATATCTTTAGTTACCTCACTCCAGCTACACCCCTAACTGCTGCCAAGACTCACCTCGTTCCTTTTCTCTATTCTTCCAGAGCCTTGGGGCTCTACAAATCCCTTTAGATTGCAAAGAGCCCTAGAAGAGCATGCTATTACATCAAGTACAACCCCCTAAATTCATTTCTGCAAATTTCTTCTAAACATCTACCATAAGTTTGGTACAGAACGGGATATGAGACAAAGTCCCAGGACTGTGGATTGGTTAGTTCCAACTGTTATAGATCAGGAGCTTGGAAAAGGCTTAGACAACCCAGGGACAAATCAGGCCTCCTCTGTCACCTATACTGCAAGCTCTTTAGTTACTAGTATAAAGATGTTAACATCAAAAGGAAGAGGAAGGTAAGCAAGAGGACAGCGGATGAGATTGAGAGTCAACGGTCAATGCAGGGCTGATGGAGGGCACCTCTGGAATGAGGAAACATCTTGAGAGCCTCAGGCCAGGCTAATTAAGCACCAGAACTGTAAAAGGAGTGGAGCTAGCCAGCTACTTCCCAGTGTCCAGGCACACTTGTTTCTTCAGCAGTTCTTTTCTTCGGCTGGGATCCACTCACCAGTGAGTGGCTTACCCCTCCCTTGTATTTTCATAGCCTCAGGCACTCATGCACGTGTCTTGCAACCCCTCGGAGTGAGTGGGAGATACGGTTTGTGAGACACTGTCTTGATCAGGAGTCTCTGAACTGCAAAGAAAAGAAACTCCCTCCTAAACCAGCCTAGTTGGTAGTGTGTTTAACTGAAGGACTATGAGATCCTTTGGGAAGCACTGAACAGGAAGAGAAAGTACCATCACAGGAGCTGGAAGGATGCTCCAGGCTCTCCCTTCCTCTCACCCATTTCTGAGTGGTACCTTTGTTCCCAAGACTCTATCTAGATTCTGTGGTGCTAGCTCATCCATCACTTAGACCTTCCACGGTTGTCTTGGGGCCAGGCTGGCTGGCTCAGACTCTTGGGTGCTTCCCTCCTCAACCTCACAACTCACCACCAGCTCATCTTCTCAGAGTCCTTATTTCAAATTCATGGGTGAATTGATTTGATGGAGGAATTGAGCAGATCAAGTCAGGGAGCCAGTCCTGGTCTAATTGACAGAAGCAGGTCTGTTCCAGGGACCCCAAGACCTATTTGATTGATCAAGTTGTGGGGGGGGG
>JADRCD010168798.1:19800-36530 GCA_019843815.1 Montemys delectorum | reverse complement strand
AGGACACTTTTCAATTTTGAGAGTCTGAACCCTAAGCCCCACCCTCTAAGGCCACTTCTGGGACATGGTTTAGATTCACAAGTCCCTCATCCCCCACATTCAGGCAACCCCTCTCCCTGTGTCTCCAGGGCAGTGACACCCCAGAAGTCAAGGCCCACTGCTAAATCACAGAAATCAATGACAGGTTCCAATGACAGGTACAACTTGGGTAGTAAACCAAGCTACATCACCAGTGGCTGAAAGCACCTGCCAAGTCACTTCAGTAGAGTTGTGGGGGCCGCTGAGGCTCAGTGCTGGAAGATACACCATAGCTGTCTCATGGTTTCTCTGGCCTTGCAGAAGTAGGTTGCTTGGGTATCTGGCTGCTGTCTCCTTGGTGTGAGGTGCAGGTGCTGATCTGATGTGAACCCAGGCAGTCACTCCAACCACTTTAATGGAGGTCGGGGTGGTCAACAGCATCAGGAATGGCCCTCTCCACTTTGCTTCTGAGTATTCAGCATAATTTTTAACATATATCCAATCTCCAACTTGGTACATGTGTGGAACCTCTGGGGTACCTGCATGATACAGGGTACTAAGTTTAGGCCACAATTCCAAGTGGCTGATCTGGAAAGCTTGTTATGGAGCAATAAGATCCTTGTCAGCCTGAAAAGTCACACTAGGGGTATCATGAGCAGGAGTCAAGGGAGTGGGTATTCCATGCAGGATCTCAAAGGGATCAGGCTAAAATGGAAGGGGGTGTTCAGGGCCAAGGGGAGGGGCACCAACCAGTCTGAGCCAGTCTCCAAGGTTAAATTTTCAAGGTCTTTTTACCTGCTCTGAGCTCTGGGAACGGTACACACACTGGGGCTTCCAATTAGTCCCCAATATCTCTGCCAATCCCTGACTTACCTTAAAAGACAAAAGCAGGACCATTGTCCAATCCAATTATCTTGGGCACTCCGAACCTCTGAAAAATTTTCTTCTAATATCTCCTTAGCTACAATGGTAGCTGTTTCTCACTTGGTAGGGAATACCTCAACCCATCCAGGGAAAACATCTACAAACACTAGAAGGTATTTGTAACCATATTTTCCTGGTTTAACTTCTGTAAAAGTAATCTACCAATAAACTCCAGGCTGTTCTCTCCTAGGTCTTTTAACTGCTTGGACAAGCTTTCTATCCCCTCAATGAGTTCACCTGTGCATTGGCCTAGTAATTTTTTTGCTTACTTGCTGGGATAGTTCACCCTTCTTGTGTATGTCCTTGTCCTACCTTCTCTTGGTAATAGTAGGTAGGGTCGCTAGTAATCTGAGTCCTTTTTTCTTCAGTACATTCTAAGTAAGGCCATCTCTTAGTCCAGTCCCAATTCCCAGTCGGGTGTCTCTTGCAGACACATAACCAGGATAAGCTCCTGCATAGCCACTTGATTTGCCTGGTTATTTCCCAGGGACACTGAGTCTCTTCCCTTCTGATGTCTTGGGCAATGAATAATACTCACAGTTGATGGCTTAATCAGATCTAATATTTCCTGCTTGTTTATTTCTTTCCCCTCTGACGTGAGTAGTCCTCTCTCTTGGTATATAGCCTTGTAGAAAAGGCATACCTGCTGTCCATGTAGATGTCGATCTTTTTGCCTGCCCCAAGGCTTTGGTCAGGGCTATCAACTCTGCCTTTTAGGCCGATGTTCTCGGAGGAAGCAGTTCTGCCCAGACAACCTGGCACCTGTTCACAATGGTGGCTCCTGGCTTGTGTTGTCCCTCTACCAGGTAGCTGCTGCCATCAGTGAACCAGGTCGCCTCTGCATCAGGAAGCAGCTGATTGACAGGTCCTTTTGCCATCCCTGGCTCTCAGCTAGAATTTGCTGGCAATCATAAGCTGGCAGAGTGGCCAGGTTGATGACTACTAGTGACATGAAGGTCACCCAATCTGAGTTTAGCAACAGAGTCTGATAATGAGTCATGAAGGCGTTGGTCAGCCATCAATCCAGGAGCTGGCAAACAATGCTCTCCAAGGCATGAGGAGCTGTCATGGTCAGATTTTGGCCCAGAGTCAATTTATCAGCATCTTTAACTAAAACCACTGCCGCCGCTACCACTATCAGTAGACAAGCAGGCCACCGAGCAGCAACAGGGTCTAATTTCTTTGACAGATAGGCAACTGGTCGCTACCAGAGGCCCAGCCACTGAGTGAGCACTCCCTTGGCTATCTCCCTATTTTCTGCTACATAAAGGTGGAAAGGTCTGCTGGCATCAGGCAGTCCTAGAGCAGGGGCCTCCAGTAAAGCCTGCTTAATCACATCAAAAGCCTGTTGCTCTTCTTCATCCCAACTGAAGGGCTGTCCATTTTTAGACAAGTTTTTAGACTACCTTTAGAAGGAGGCAGTCAATTCAGCCAACCCTGGAATACATAGCTAGCCAAACCCATCTGTGCCCAGGAATTCCCGTACCTGTTTGGGGCTCTGTGGAGGAGGGATGTGCAGAATGGTCTCCTTTGGAGCATTAGAGAGCCAGCGCTGGCTGTCTTTCAAGAGGTAGCTCAGATAACTTACATTTCTCTGGCAGATTTGGGCCTTCTTGGCTAAGGCTCTGTATCTCAATCCTCCTAGCTCCACCAAGAGGCGTTTGGTCCCCTCTAGACAGTCCTCCTTAGTCTTGGGTCCCAGGTTTCTTCACAGGAAGAAGGGGAATATTCCAAGCTGATTGGCACTGCCACAGGATCCCTTGTTCTAGGAGACTGGTAGTACAGGGTGTGATTCCCTCCTGAGACTACCTCGACAACGGATATTGGTGCATAGATATCAGGGAGGCTTGGGCTCTAAGCTCCACATGGATGGGGGTGCTGGTTGTTGGCCCTCCCCATCTCTGCCATCCCAGTCCAGGCCTGGGGAAAGGCCTCGAACCACCAGTCTAGGTCCTGGGGTGCCCTGTCCAAGGCCTCAAACAGCTTGTATTCATCCTCTAGCCTGAGAGTCAGGACTCTCTGTAGATTCCTTCCCTGTTGCTTTTCTTTCTTTCTTTTTTTATCATCTCCCTTTCATCATCTTTCCTTCTCTTTCTCTGCCCCTTCTCCTCCTCTGTCTCAGCAACCTGCACTAAATCCGTCAACAACTTATCCTGTAGTTTCTCAAGCCTCTGAAGCTTTTTCCTAATATCTCTAGCCTGGTCTATAAAAGCCATATTTGTGTTCCTTGCTGCTGGAGTCGTAGGGCGTATACTGATGGAATGCCTCCATGAGTCGCTCTAGAAAGGGAGCAGGTGACTCATCTGATCCCTGTCTAACCTCACATACCTTGGCCAAATTTGTAGGTTGTCATGAGACCTGCCAAATGGAGCTTGGTCCCTTCAGGTGGTGCCCCTTACTTTCTGAAGTCCCAGTCAGGTCTAGTCAGGGGAAACCCGCAGTCAACGACAGCCTGGTCAATAGATGGTGCCCCCATGTCTCTGACTCCCTGCATTATAAGTAAAACAGTCTCAAAGAGATTAACTGGCCCTTTGGAAAAGGGGAGTTGGCCTTCCAGTTTACAAGTCAGCCAAAGAGAAGGGCCAATATTGCATAGCCTGATTGCCCTTTTCCAGAGGCCCATATGCCCTGAGTGAGAGAGCCACCGTGATATTAGGGGGTTTGGCTCTCAGGTCTCCTCCCATTCCTCCCTACAGTGAAGGGGATGCAATGGGCCCAGTCTACTGCCTCCTATGGGCTGAGGAGCTGGTACTGGCATTGGCAGGGCCATGGGGGCTTGGGTAGGGAGATTTGGAGGAAGAGGGTCTTGGAGTGTAACAGGTCTGCTGTTGAAGAGTCTTGGAGGATCAGAAGTTTCTCAGGTCTGGATCTCTCCTCCCATGCTTCTTTCTTCCTGGTAGCTGGAACCCGTGGGGTGGGTCTTGGGAAAGAAAGGCTTTTATCTGTGAGGGAGGAGTCCCTACAAGTGGTTCATTCAGAGAAATAGAGTAAATAACTTGTCTTTCAGTCTGTTCGATGTCCAAAAAAATGTCAGTTTAAGTCCAAGAACATAGAACAAGATACCAAGAAACACAGAGAAAAACAATTACCACACAGACAGCTTGCTTGACCTTGCCATGGGTGGGCATCCAGGTCGATGAACACAGAGAAAGACAACACACAGTTCGCCCCTTCCATGGGCCCAAATACAGACACCAGGTCCCTCCTGCACACACAGATAACAAAGCCAGATAACAGAGTTGCTCGGCCTTGCCAGCCATACCGAAACAAACTAGGTACACACAGCAGGGGCCAGATAAAACCAGGTTATAGCAAGACTCCCACTGATAGTGTCTTGCCACTTCCAGGAGCAGAGCCACAGAGCCTTTCCAGCTCCCTCCAGGGGGGCCTAAAGCAAACAGCAAGACTAAGCTCCTGCAGATATTGTCTTGCTGTTTCCAGAAGGAGCAGAACCTTCCTGGCTCCCTCCATGGGGGCCTGAAGCATCCTTCATTCCACCCCCCCCACCCCCCACCCCCGCAGTCTGCCCGTTGCACTTGACCAGACCAGACACCATAGGCTCTCCGAGCCTCCCAATGCTTGCAAGCAAAAGTTCAAACAGACTTAAAGACTCAGACTTTGACGAACAGAAAAACAAACAGAAACCCTGGTAAAAACTCGAGACCTCCGACTCTCAGCTCCAGTATGTTCCTACAAGGAGGCGATTCCCGGCCAATGCACCAAACGTAAGATTCTGAGGAGCCTTAGCTTACTGGAGACCTCCTGAGTGAATCACATGGAGCCTGATTGATGCAAAGAACATGAGGATTTTTATTTCAGAGCACTGAGGCTGTCCCTGACCCTCAGGAAAGGAGGTGACCCACACACAACTTGTTCACTGAGCTTTTATACAATTTTCAGGGCAGCAGCCATTAGACACAATATGTTTGGTAGAACAGTGTGACTTTTTAAACAGATTGGTCTTTAGATTTCCCTTGTCTGAAGGTGGGCAAAGGTCCACCCTGTGGAATGTGCCACCACCTTCAGATAGTTCCCCACCCTGTGTTCTAAGGAATATTAATTAGCCTTTCCCTTCTGGAGAGTTCCACTACCTTCCTAAAATTCCTGGCCTCCTGGTGTTTTTCTGAGATGTCCCTGTTTACTCAGATCTTACACTATTTTTAAGGCCACTCTTTAAAAAAAAAAATTATTCTCTCATATATTACATCTAAACTACAGTACCGCTACAATGACCACCACTCCCCACTGTCTCTCCCAGATTTACTCCCTCCTCCACATTCCCTTAGGAAAGAGCTGGCCTCCTAGGGACATCAATCAAACATAGCCTAACAAGCTACAATAAAACCAGGCAAATACTACTACATCAAGACTGGACAAGACAACCCAATGAGAGAACAAGAGTTTCACAAGGAAGCAAACAGATCATAAACAACCTCTACTCACACCATTGGGATTCCAGAAGAACACCAAGTTACTCTGTACCCTTCCCCCAGCCTTGAATAGGCTAAACAAACCCAGAATGGTTTTATTACCTAGCTGGAGTTGCCTGGCCTTACCACATTTGCAGTTTCCCACCTGAGCTTTGAGGAGTTGACCACCTGCTGAGCTTGCTTTGCAACTCAATCCAGCTGAAACAAAGAATGGGTCTGTGGGTTTTCTCTAAATAATTGCAGAGCTGAAAAATAAACTTTGGGCCTTGATCAGAAACCTTTGTCTTGGCTTCATCCCTCTCTCCCCTAGCTTTTTCATTTCCAGCCTCCCTTTCAGGTAGACCAGTTCATCTACTCAGTAATAACATATATGCCCAGGACCTAGGTCAGAGTAGGGGGCTAATTGATCTCTTCAAGCCCCCATGAATCCTGGTCAATTGATTCTATGGGTGATGTTCTTGTAATGTCCCTAGCCCCTCTGGTTTCTCCTATCCTTCTCCCCCTCCTCTGCATGATTCCCTGAGCTCTACCTGATGTTTGGCTGTGGCACCCTGCATATGCTCCTATCAGCTGCTGGATGAAGTTTCTCTGGACACTCTGATGGCTACATGTAAAGGAACCCCAGTATATCCATATGTGTCACCATGAGTAAAATCCAATTATAGATGAATCAAAGACTTCTACATAAAACCAATACACTAAACTTGATAGAAGAGAAAGTGGGGAATAACAGTGAACTTGTTGGTTTATGAAAAGACTAAACAGAATATCATCAATACAGGCAGTAAGATCAATAATTAATAAAAGGGACCTCACTGAAACCGAGAAGCTTCTGCATGACATAGGAGACCATCAGTCAGACAAAGTGGGAACCTACAGAATTGAAAACGATTTTTACTAATTATACATGATCCGACCAAGGACTAAAATCCAAAATATATAAAGTACTAAAAAACCCAAACCTGGATTTTAAGAAAACAAAACAAAACAAAAGTCAAATGACTGAGAATAATTTAAAGAAATGTTCAACATTTTTAGTCATCAGGAAAATGCAAATCAAAACTACTTTGAAATTTCATTATATTAGTCAGAATGCCCAGATTAATAAAACAAATGATAGCTCATGTGGCAAGGATGCAGAGTAAGGGGAACACTCCTCCATTGCTGGTAGAAGTGGAAACTGATATAGCTATTATGGAAATCAGCATGGCAGTTCCTTGGGAAGCTAGGAATAGAGCTTACCTTAAGATACTCTGATGTGTCCTGTCACAGAAACATTTGCTCAACCATGTTCACTGCTGCTCTACTATTGTCATAATAGTCAGAAACTGGAAACAATATATATGTCCATCGATAGATAAATAGGTAAGGAAAATGTGGTATATTTACACAATGAAATATTACTAAGCTGTTAAACGAATTAAATCATGAAAATCTCAGGTAAATGGATAGAACTAGAAGAATTATCATTCATTCTGAGTGAGGTAACCCAGACCCAGTTAGAGTATATATTCACTAATATGTTGATATTAGCTGTCAATGATAATCAAACTACCATCCATAAAACCCCAGAGGTTACATATAGTGTAAAGGACTAGGGGAAAGGAATAGATCTGACTAGGAAAGGGAAATAGAGTAAATAGTTATAGATGGGTAGGTACAGAAGGAAACAAGGGATGGGGAATGGAATGTGGGAAATGATTGTTATAATGGTAGTGTGGAAACCTAATACAGTAGATGTTTCCCAAAATATGTACATAAATGAAGGCAATATAAAGAATATCACCATAAAATGGAGGAGACAGAGTCCGAACTGGCCATCTGTTGTCACCAAATGAAGCTTCCACAATTAGTAATGGGTTTCATCTAATTGACTTTTTGTCCAAAGGGGTCTCATGGGATCAACCAATCAACCCAGGTTGCCAAGGCTGTAAGTTGCACTCCAAAAACTGACAGCAAGGTCTGTTGCTGAAGATATCACTTACACAACTCATTGGGCAAAGAGTGGAGCTGGTGCCTATGTAGACTCTCCACCCCTATGGGATGGTGTTCTCCACCCAAGAAGTTACTCTGCAGGCTACCAAAGGAGAAAAATAAACCCAACTAGAACCTCTTTGATCTAAAATGGTGACCTGTAAGTTATGCTAATGCAATGGTGGCACAAAGCTTATGGGAATAATCATAATATCGAATTTGACTGAAGGTCCATTCTACAAGATAGACCCCATACCTAACACTGCTTGTGTGACCAAAACCCAAGATTAGATAAGCCAAAACTAGAAAATCAAATATTATTATTATACCAAAGTAGTGTAAGGACAAACTGATTTCTGATGACATTTTACTATACTCATAGAACTGTGACTTCCTCAGCCATCATCAGAGAAGCTTTCTCCTGAAGCAGATAGGAACAAATACAGACATCCACAGCCGGACAATGTGTAGAGGGCACAAGAGAGCAGGGGTGGCGGAGGGGGATGGAGGTGGGGGTTGAAAGATGGGAGGAGAGAGACAGAGACAAAGAAAGACAGAGAGAGAGAGAGAGAGAGAGAGAGAGAGAGAGAGAGAGAGAGAGAGAGAGAAAGAAAGGAGAGAGATAGACCTAGGAATAACCACCCCTAAACAGGTGGCCTCCATCAAATCCCTCCACTCAGGGCTCAGAGAACTCTAAGAAAGAGGAGGTAGAAAGAGTTTAAAAGCCAAATGGGATGGAGAACACCAAGAATAAATGGTCCTCTACATCAACAAGATTAACATCCATATATACTCATAGTGACTGACACAGCATGCACAGGGGCTGAACAGGCTGCCCCAAATGGGTCCTAGAGCTGAAGGGAGAAGTAGACATTGTCCTAATCATTAACCAAGAAACTATCTCCAATTGATAACCACCTGCAATGAAAATGTAGTTTTCTGCAAGAAAGTCTCACTTGGAAAACAAACTACTCTTAAGGGTATGCTGCATGTCCAGCAGTAGGTGGCCAACAGAAAACAAATTCAATGGCATCTTTGGGGGTTCCCTGTCTCATGATGTCATGTCAATTTCTTTTTCTAAATTTCTTTCTTTGGTCTATTCATTCGTTCATTCATTTATTCATGTATTAGCTTACTCTACAGATCCTTTGCACATATGTTATGGCTTCTGGTGGGTTTTTTGTTTGTTTGTTTGTTTGTTTTTTGTAGAATTTCTGAATTCATCTCTGGAACTATATCTTTTTCTTATACCTTTCCTTAGGCTCTTTTCTTTGTTTGTTTTGTCTTTTTCCAATTTGTTTGCTTTTCTTTTATCTTATCTTATTTTATTTTATTATTGGACCTTAGATGCTTGTTTCTTTTCTAATGAGAGACAATAAAAGAAAAAAAGTAAGTAAAGTAAGCCATACCAATTAGATCTATTGAGTCTTCTAATATATTTAAGTATATTCCCAAAATATGTTGTACATTACAAACAAATTTTCTCAATACTTGAGAAAATAAATTTGAAAAAGAAATTCATAAATATAAAATACCATGTAAATTATATTACCTTATGATTAATCTGAATCTCAGATTAATAATTATGATAATATATTTAAGTTAAAGATGACCAATTTTAATCTTGAAAGAAAAACTGAAAGAAAACCCCTTCTAGAATTTTCTATCTACAAATAAAACAACAAACTCTTTTGTACCTAAAGGAACATTTAAAAAACAAGGCAAATTTACATAATGCAATATCTATGACTGAATCCTGATTTTTAAATACACATCTATGAAATGTATAAAGAAGGTAAGTGAGGGTCTTGGATAAAGACTGCATAATGTGTTATAATTGTTAAACTTCTTGAAATTATCAAACCTTTTTTTCTTTTGCAGAAGGATCTCTTTGTTACTAGGAGATAAATTCAAAAATATTCAAGGATCAAATTCCACAGTTTGATTTGAGAACAACTTTTTGAAAGCACTAAAGAATAACAAAATATTAATATTTATTTAAATAGCTGATGCAAATATTACTAAGGAAACTAGCCTTGGTTTACTATTCTAGGAATTGTACATTGTGTTGAATTTTTTTCCAAAATAAAACACTAAGGGGAAAAAATAATGTTTGAGTTCCAGTCTTAATTTTCCTGGTTTGCCTGGAGTTTAACCTAACCATAGGGACTTTTCATAGGCAATGCTTGGGTTTGAAAACTACTATTCACATGTATGTTTGAGGCAGAAGTCATAAGTCATGCATGGTAGTTCTTGAAATTATAACTACATGACAATGTTTTTCTAGGCATTTAACATGTACTAATTGCCCACATTAATTAGCAATTTACAAGTTTAAATAGATATTTGATTTTAGTCTTTGAATTATTTTTGAAGGTATGTTTGTGATTTGCTTTGTACTAGAAACTTCAAACATTCCAACTAATAAATAAGCCCAGGCAATTTAAAAGAGCAACTCCATAGATGTGAAAAACGCTAGGTCAGAAAGTTAAATTTTTTTTGAGAAACTTGTGTGAAAAAAACTCAGATAAATGTAGTCATAATATTGATTTCTGACAGGGCAAGATTTTTCACACAAATAGCACATTATTTCAAGAAATAGATGATAAAATATGAACATTTAGTGTAAGCATTAAGAGAGAAACTGAAATATACATTTCTAAAGTTAATAGCTTAGTGAAAATTTTAAACTTCACACCTGATTTACATCCATCACTTTAAAATAATGAATATCTCAAATTTAGTTGCATTTTTCTTAAATTCTAAAAGATATAATTGGTAATATAATATCAAAATTATTCTCCATCTTTTTGCCTGAGTATAAAATTTAGATTTTATTTGGCCCTGATTTCAGAGACTTGTGTTACTTGCTATGGGAAATTTAGACATCATTGAAGCTATAATTACATCTTATTTTTGCCCTGACATTTGTCAGCTAGTCAATGTTCTTGCTCTTTCCATGTTTTGCATGTCAAAAATTTAATAAATTAAAGGTTAATATTTCTATAAAAAGTAAGAGTACAGGAAGAATAGAAAAATAGGTACTCTTCAACTTCAGAAATTTTCAGAAAACGGGCTTTTTAAGTCTCAAACAATGTTTTGCTTCTTTATTCCTATTATTTCAATGATTAAACAAAAATTCACTGTTTAATAAATGGATATAATTGCTCTACCCTTTTGCTACAGTCATGTTTAGAGAAAGCTTGTTTCATATTTTAATGTATATTTTATGCGATTGAGGACACAGGTGGGCTTTATTTGCTAATATTCTTACATTTTATTTAACAATTACTCCCAATATTATCTCCATTTATACATTAGATTTTAAAAAGATCATTCTTAGAGTTATTAGCTGGAAGAGTTAAAGCTTTTCCTCACTCCTTGTGAATGACCAGAAAACAGTGATACTATTAAATAACAATACACTCTACACTTTGGCTTGATTGTCTCCAGCTAAAGAAATACATGAGGGTTTTTGTTTATGTGCTTTTTAAATGTGCAGCTTAAAATTTTGTCAGCTAGGGTCATCTTGAAGTAGCAGGAGGGAACCTCAGTTGAGACAATACCTTCATCAGATTGGCATGTGTGATTATATGGTAAATTTTCTTGAGTGATGATTAATGTGGGAGAGTCCATCCCATATGGGTGGTACCAGCCCTGGACACATAGTACACTGAGGTAGAGTAAAAGTAGCTGAAGGTGAGCCTGAAGCACAAGCCAGTGAATTGCACTCCTCTGTGATTTTTAAATTCTGTTTCTAACTGCAGATTCCTACCTTGACCCACTGCCTTGAGTTCCCTCCATGATAGACTGTGATCTGGAAGTGTAGGCCAAATAAATGTTTTCCCTTAAGTTGCTTTTGATCATGGTTTTTATCACAGTAAGAGAAAGCAAACTAGAACAATATCCATTAGTTTGGGGAATTCAATATAAAAGAGAGAATGTAAATGAACAGAAAGAATACACCTAGGCTAAGCTTTAGATAATTGATTGCTTTGAAAATTGTTAGGAAAGAATTATCTTCTTCTTTATAGGTTTATTCTTTTCTAACTTTGAGCATCATTTGCCAAGGGTAGGATGTTGTAGGGGGAGCTACTCTAACCAATGAACACTTTCAATAAACACATATCACTAGGAATACTTTTAGAAATCAGGATTGCCTAGGCCACATTTATTCTAGATTTTATATAATATGTACATGTCAATGTTGGATGTGAATGCTACCACTTTTTAAAATTAAGGTGAACATATTCTTTTTGAACATCTATAGAACTCTTCTAATTACTCTTGACAGAATATATTTCCTGTGGGCAAGGAAGCTAGATCCTAATGTAAGAGTAACATTTATGGATAAGAAAGAGATATTTTCACATAACATATGGTTATTGACAATATTTACTATATATGGATAGATCATGGTTAGGAACTGGAATTGTTTCATAGGAAACTAGAAATAAATCTATACTTCTCTTAGGCATATACCCCCAAAATTCTATGTACTACTACAGAGATAAACACACAATCATGCTCATTGCTGATCTATTTATAATAATCAGAAATTGGAAACAATCTAGATTCCCATCAGTGGATAAATTGGTGAAGAATGTCTGGTACATTTACACAAAGGATTATTACTCAGTTGTTAAAGAATCACAATTATAAAACATGAAAGTCAATGAATGGAACTAGGAAAAAGAAAGTATACTGACTGAGGTAAGCCAGATCCCAAAAGGCAACTATGGTATTCAGTTGCTTACAAGTGGTTGTTAGCTGTCAGTCAATGATAAGCAAGCTACCATACACATAACCACAGAGGTTAGATATCAACTAATGGACTAGGGAGGAGGGAAGTCCCTCCCTAGGAAAGTGAAATATGTAGTTATAGATGATGAACTTGCTAGGCTGGATGTCTTCCTCATTGCTGGGGTGCCCAAAGCACCTTATGCACATTGCTAATGGGAGGCAAAAACGCAGTCCTTATGGTCTTCTGATGGGCTGTGTCCCGATGCTGCTGCTGAGGCTGCAGCTACTCGTTAGTTAGTTAAAAGGAGGCAATGCATAATTGTGAGATATTTTATTGTAGGAAAGAGAAGAGAGGCTGGCCATGTGGAGAGAAAGAAAGGAGAGGAAGGAGAGGAGAAGAGAAGGAGAAAGAGGGGTGGCAAGAAAGGAAAAGAGCAAGAGGAAGAGAGCAAGAAAGCAGGAGAGCAAGAGAGAAAGGAGGGGGCAAACCACCCTTTATATTGTGTGAGGCGGTGCTATCTGTCTGTGGGGTGGGGCATGCCTGGTTGGGGTCAGATGACTGGGGGTAGGGGTCAGCTAGAATGCTAGGAGCTTGAGTCATTGTCTACATAACAAAACACACATCTCCTAGGGGTGGGGAGGCTGTGAAAGATTGTGACTGAAACAGGAGCCAGGGACCTAGGAGGTGTTGCTGAACTCCCTCCATCCCTTGCAGGCAGAAATTGCCCACTGGGGTTCTGGAGTTCCAGACCTATACTCGACTAGGCCTTGGTTGCCTGAATGGACCACTGCCCCACAGTCTTCCTCAGTCAGTATTTTCCTGGGTGGGAAACAGCAGCATCTGGGACAAGTGCTGTGGTTCCCAGTCTCCTGTGTACCCAGGCACTGCTGGCATACTGCTAGCAATTGAGAGCAGGGCCCCCTGTCTACCTTTCCCCTAAGGCTGTCCACATACCAGGCAGGAAGGGGAAAGCAGAGCCTGGGAAGCAGGAGAACCCAGTTTGGTTCTGAGTGAATGCCAAGAGTACAGAGGGACTGGAAGAGAGAAGGCCTTTTCCTCTGGGAGATTTAGAGGAAACTCTTTACTATGAAGGCCTTCCTCCAATCCCCAGATCCTTGATAAAAAGACAGTCCCTGTGTATGCTTGTTCAAACTGCTTTATTTGATGGTGGATAAGAAATCATACACTTTACCCAGGGTGAACCATAGATTAAATACCTTTTTCAGGAAGGAGTGGAAGGGAAGAGAAGGGAACCTCATCAGTTTTTATGCTACATGACTGATTGCTATGGTCCTCTCAGTGGGATGTTATAGTTAGTGTTCCAGAACAGATAGAGTTAGGCAAGGAATGGCCCCAGACCTACAGTTATCAATTCTGAGATTTACCAAGTGTGAGCTCACTCAACCTTACCAGTTCTTCTGTCTGGTGGAAATGTCCACTTGCCCCACATGGCCTATGGGAGTGAAAGTGGGAGGATCAAATGGAAACAGAGAGAAAGAGGGGGGGCAATGGGAGGAATATGGGTAAGGATAGCTATAATGAATGGCCAGTCGAGGGGTTGTTTGGAAATGTAATACAACAGAAGCTTCTTAAAATATATACATATATGAAAGAAATCTAAGCTGAGACTGGGTAACATACAATTGAGTTGTTGTCCAGTGGGGTCTTATGGAAATTCCCGAACAATCTAAGCTGCTACCAAAAGAATATGTTGCCCCTCCATAAACTGGCAGCAAGTTGTAAAGACAACCATTGCTGAAGACAACACACACACAACTCACTGAACACGGAGAAATCAAACTAGTGCCTCAATAGAACTTTCACCCCTATGTTCTAGTGTCACTGGTAATGAAAGGTACTCTGCTAGCTACTGAAAAAGAAGCATAAACACCAACTCAGCCACAAAACTGTTGATCTACAATCTGTTGTGCCTAAAAAATATGCTAGGGCAATGGTGGCACAAAGTTTGTGGCAGTAACCAATGAATGTCCAATCTGACTTAAGGTCCATCCTATGAGATGGCACCCATATCTGACACTATGACCAAATGTAGTATAGAGTACACAGCACAGAGACTTATGGTAAAACCACATATTATTGATCTAAAAAATAAAAAACATATCAATAAAATGACTCTCAATGACATTCTGCTATACTCACAGATCAGTGCCATATTCAGCCATTATCAGAGATCTTTCACCTACAGCAGCTGGGAAGAAATATAAAGAACATTCTTTCTGCCTCAGATAGAAACAAATATAGAGACCCACAGCCAGACCTTACAAACATACAGAGAGAGAGGAGAGGGGAAGGGAGAGGGAAAGGGAGGGAGGGAGGAACAGGGAGGGAGGGAGGGAGAGGGAGGGAGGGAGAGAGGGAGAGAGATACCTAGGAATGCACATTTTTAAATGTGATGTCTCCATCAAATCCTACCCCTCAGAGCTCAGGGAACCTGATAGAAGATGAGGTAGAAAGAGGGTAAGAGCCACAGGGGGTGGAAAATAGAAGAATACCCCCCCCGCGCAATCAACCTAGAAAATCTCATATGAACTCACAGTGACTGAAGCATCAAGCACAAGGCTGACACAAGTCTGCAGTAGGTCCTCAACATATATATCATAGCTCTTAATTTAGTAGTTTTATGGGCCTCTTGAGTGTGTGAATGAGAGGGTTTCTGACTCTTTTGCCTGATCTTGGGGCTCTTTCTTCTTGTTGATTTACCTTGTCCAACTTTGATATGATATTTTCTCTTTATCTTACTATATTTTATTTTGTTATATTTTGTTTTTACCTCTAAGTAGCCTGTTCTTTTCCAATTAGAGACAGAAAGAGAGTAGATCTGTGTAGTAGTGCCCAGTTAAATACTCAAATTGATCTCAGATGCACTGTGAATTCCTTGTGACCTGCCCCATTGTTCTGAGCTCCCAGATAAACACACAAACAGACACACAGACACACAGACACACAGACACACACACACACACACACACACACACACACACACACAGCCTTTATATTTTGATAAGCCTAATGCAGCTTAATGGTTGGACCATTTCCTAACCTCAATGTGGCTAATCCAACTCCCTCTGATATTCCCTAGTTATTACTTACTACAATCTATCTATATTCCATCTTTGCTGCCCTGGACCCAATCAAGGCAGCCCTCTTGTGGCTGCTCTGCCCCTGGCTCTTACATGGCAGCTATGCTTTCTGTCCTGCACCTTCTCAGTTATGGTGTCTCTTCTCCTTCACCTTGCATAGCAGATTTCTCTCTTATTCTCTCAGTTCCTTGACTAGAAATCCTAAAAGCCCCAGCCATTGGCTGCTGGCAACTTTAATACCAATCAGAATCAACTGGGGGCAGGGTTCCGCAGTGTCTTACATGCAGATGTTCACATGCAGATTCTTGTGCAAAAAAAAAAAAAAAAAAAAAAATTAGAGACTGAAATTAACATAATATAAGCAACCACAGATTTGAGTAGAAAGGAAGATGGGAAGGAACTGGGAGGAGTAGAGTGAAGGGAAAGTGTAATCAGAATATATTGTTTAAGAAGAAAACTACTTTTTAATAAAAGGAGGGAGAAGAAACCCAAACAACACAAGCTATTGCCAAGGCTGTTGGTTGCATTTCACAAATTGATGGTAAGGCCTTATTGCTGAAGGTAACACCTACTTAAGTCGCTGAATATGGAGAAGTTGAGCTGGTGCCTAACTATAGCATTTATCCTTACTGACTACTGTTCATGGTACAGAAAAGCACTGTGTGCCCTATTAAAGATGAAAGATAAAAACCAACCCTTATACAAACCTTTGAATCTACAGTGGGGACCTGCCTTAGAAAAAATGCTGGTGCTATAGTGTCATAAATGTGATAGCAAGCTATCAGGATTTTATTGGATTAAAGGCCCTCATGAGATGTAACCAATGCCTGATACTACCTGGGTAGCCAAGAACCCTAGACTGGATAGGCCATAGTGTTAGCAGAAAACCAGATACTACTGTTCTACTAAAGGAAGGTACAAATGAGATCCCCTCCTTACAACATTCTGTTATATGCATGAATTGGTATCTTGCTCATTCTTCATTAGAGATTCTTCTTCTTGCAGTAGATGGGAACAAACAGAGACCCGTGGCTGGGCACTGTGAAGAGAGGGAGAGACCTTGAAACACTCAGTTTTAAATGGCATGTCTCCACCAAGTCCCTCCCTCAGAGCTCAGGGAACTTTGCAGAAGAGGAGGTAGAAATAGTATAAGGGCTGGTGGGGATGGAAGACACCAAGGAATGGAGACTTTCTAGTCACAAGAGTACTGATGCACATGTGAACTCACAGATACTGTGGCAACATGCATGGGGCCTACACAGGTTATCTCCAATTGGTAACTGCTTGTAAAAGAAAAGTTAGTTTTCTCCAACAGAGTCTCAGTGGGTATACAAAGTACATGTCCAGTAGTAGATGGTCAACGGAAAGTAAACTCAGTGGGATTTGGGGTGACATTTTTAGTTCACAACACTTTGTCTGCGCTTTTTTAAAAAAAAAAACATATCTTTTGTTTATGTATTCCAGATATGAAAATAAAACAAAACAAAAAGGCAGAGAGAGAGAGAGAGAGAGAGAGAGAGAGAGAGAGAGAGAGAGAGA
>JADRCD010168798.1:0-19790 GCA_019843815.1 Montemys delectorum | reverse complement strand
AGAGAGAGAGAGAGAGAGAGAGAGAGAGAGAGAGAGAGAGAGAGAGAACATTTCCCAGGAGGCCTTTTAGGGTCTATAGACACTCTGGGGTGCTCTCCCTTAACACTATAGAATTCATTTGTAACAGACACATTGGAAATTCACTCTACATTTCTTTCAATTTTCTTAACTTATTTAATGCTAATTTTAATTGTTTTTAATGGTTTTCATGCCACAGTAAGTAAGGGCTATGGCCATATTGGACCTACAACACTATCAAACACACCATAGGCAGAGGAATTTTATAGACATCACCATTTCCCTGAATGAGTCTAAAATGCATAAATAACAGTTAAACACACACACAATGCCTTGCCTTTAGTTTGTTTGTGGGTTTGGGTTTTGTTTTCTATTTAAGTTTCATTGTTTCTGTGTATGTGATGAGTGTGTACAGACGAGAGTCCAGCACAACATGCATGTGATAGTCACAGGACAACTCTGTGATATCAGTTTTCCCGTTCCACATTTATGAGGGTTCCAGGAATTGAACTCAGATCATTGCTTTTGCATTGGTCAGCAGTTTTACCCACTGACTCGTCTCACAAGCTCAAGGCCTTATCTTTTCTAATGTATACTAATGTCTTCCTTTTGTCTTCATCTTTCTTCTACATTATATAATGTAAAACATTTTTTTTAATTTAGTCTTTTATAATCAGAAAAGGAAAGAGAAGGAGAATTAGCAAATAGTGTAAGAATCTCACTTTTTTCCCTAGATTCTCGATCAGTCCCCTATAGATAAATATAAGTAATCACAAAATTTTTCTTAGAGCCTTGGACATTTTTACAATATGCATCCCAGAGAAACCAAGACCTTAAGATATTTCAAGAAAAAGATGAACAAGTTTTCATTTGTAGTTTTTCTGTAAAACCAAAGTCAATGTGAGTACAGACAAAAGCAAGAGGTTTGCTAACAGTGCATTTAGTGACTAGCAAAGTAAGAATTGGCTTAATTTTGTCAAACTCCAGAATTCACTGTTCTGTGCTGTTCCCCTAGCTTTATAAAGTCCGCCTGCACACCTGAAAGATCATAATGAACCTATCACTTTATGGGAATCTCGAGCAGAATGTCAGGGATGCCTGCTGGAACCCTGGGGGCAGACTGTGACAGCATCAGCTCTTTTGAAACTGGAACAGACATCAACTTATCAGTCACCATATAAGGGCAGTAGTCCTTTTGTTCTTTGCTCAAGATTAAGAAAGGGGCATGGGGGCATCAAGTTTGACATGCTGCAGGAGATTCCTGCCTGGAGCCCTAAGAATTGTGAGACTTAGGTAGTTAAAAGGAGATCCATTGTGTTCTCTGCATTGACATACATATCAGGATGTTGAATAACAGTATACATTTGAATGCAGGATATAGATTTTTGTCATATATCATGTTTAATAGATGTATTTAATATTCACAGTTGAATACTAAAGTTATATTCCCTTGAAGCAGTAGAGGCATCAAGAAAGAAAGAAAAATGGTGTGTTTTCTTTTCTGACATGTGAATATGGGAAGAGACTCAGAATACTGTCTTTATCATGACAGGTGTGCTTGGGGAAAGCAAAGGGTAGTTACCAGAAGCATAAAAGCTTCAGATGAGGAATCCATTGAGCCTGGTTCTGTTCATGGCTTTGACACCAAGCACATAACCTGAGACAACCTTCAGTCATTCACCTTAGTGTCCTCAACTTCTATGGCAGCTATTTGTATGGCCTATATTCAATTTCCCTAAGCTTTTTATGATGAGAAAATAAAACAACACCATCATAGCACACTATATAAAAACACACATGGGTCTAATAGTTTAACAGAATAAAAATTGTAGGAAACTTTTTCTTATAAACTACAAAGACTATTTTAACTAGCAACAGGAGATTATCTCTGTCATGAAGTCAAAACTAGAAAACACAAGCATGGCATCTGTTTAAACAGGAGTGAAAGTGGAACACTGTCTATTGAGTTGAGTCACATGTCAGTTTTCAATTCAAAGGATCTGGATTAAAGCTGTGTCTTCCCACCTACAATGATCAAGGAAACTTAAAGAAGAAAGCATTTAATTGAGGACTTGCTTACAGCTTTAGAATGTGAGTCCATGACCATCATGGGATAGGAGGCAGGCAGGCTGGATGGTTCTGGAGTAATAACTGAGAAGTTACATTTCATCTTTAACTTATAGAAAGAGAGCCAAAGACTTGGCCTGGCATGGGCTTCTGAAGCCACAAAGCCCCACACCCCAATGACATACTTTTTCCAAAAAAGCCACACATCCTAATTCTTCCCAAAGTGTTCCACTCACTAAGTACCAAGCATTCATATATGGGAGCCTGTACGGGATATTCTCACTCAAACCACCACAAGGCTGGAAGACTTTTCTCTTATATAATAGCTGTTGTTGTCAACTTGACACATTTGGAATTAACCAAAACCCAAGTATCTGGACACTCCTATGGGGGATTTTTCCTGGTTGTATTATTTGAGGTCAGAAGCATCACTGTAAATCTGGACCACATCTTCCAGTGGCAGTTCACATAGAAGGACATGAAAAAGGGAAGATTTTTGCTTCTTGCCTGCTTACGCTCACTCTCAATGGCAAGCTCATCTATTCTGTTCCCATGTCATTCTTTCACAGGTGTTAGAACCTACCTCTTTGAAACTCCAATATTGATCGAAAAGTGTCCACAATCTAGGACCTCCCTGGGACTCCAGCATCGTTTTGGAACAGCTGAGACATTTAATCTTGTGGACTGAACAACTACTGGGTCCTTGATCTGTCAGCCGGGAGACAGCTATTGTTGGACTACCTGGACTACAGCCTGTAAGATCCCATAAATACATACATATATACAGAGCCAAATGATAAAGATATATATTCTATAAGTTATGTTTCTCTAGAGAGCCCTGAGTAATGTATCTTGTTTCCCTGAAATAAGATGATTTTTCTGGACCTCATTATTATAATGGACCTTAGCACTTTTACCTACACGATCTGGTTATTCAATAAAAAAAATTAATTACTGCCTTTTAATCACTGTGTTGGCAGGAAGATATATTAGTATTTCATATTAACTTTTTCTTCAATCTATTGGCTTATGTCTCTGGTTTACAGGAGATTTAAACGTGTTTACAGGGTTGAGTTTGAAGCTGAGTGATAGAGCACTTTTGTTTGATACCCAGACCTCAGTATGTGTGTGTGTTGGTGGGGAGGAGAAATTAGCCTTAATGATTAAAGGTCAATAAGATGACAGCATTTCTAGAATGACAACTATTATCAGAGCAAACATTCTGAATGGCTGTCCAAGGCCTCACAAATTCAGAAAGGATGCCTGAAGCAGAGTTCACATGCAAGCAACTCTTCTGTTGCTTGAACATTGGTGCTAGAGTTTAAATTTAGAGTGAGAACAGAGACAAAGGAAGAGCAGCCGTTTCTGAGGACATTTCAAAAGTTACCTCTACGTTGAGTCAGTTGGCAGAACACAGATTCTGTGAAATATATGGAAGATTTGTTGGTTGACAAGATACCACATTCTGTACTCTACTCCATGGAAAGGTGTTGCAGGAAATATTAAAAAGATTACCCCCCAAACTCTCCTGCCTCACGGGACCACGTTCTAGCTCTAGTGCCGGTACTGGCCGGCCACATCACTATGTCCCTGTGGGCTCCTGCTATTCTCTCCCAGCTAGCAAGATTATCTTACATGCAACGCCCACACCCCACAATCAGACACCTAGCGCCTAGTTACCCGGTATCAACATGACTCATAAGGCTTTTAACTATCCAATCAGGTTCATATATCAATAAGATCACAATTTACAAGATGCTAATACAATAATTTCAGCGCCAAATGATAAAGATAATGTTTTAACCCAATTATTCTAACCTTGTAAAAAAAAAAAAAAAACTTATCTACTTGTGGCTGTTTAAAACCACACAGGGTCTAGATCATCTTCCTGTTCATCTGCCTCCATGTTGATACTCCTGCTTCTCCCCTGACCTCTGACCTCCTCACCCTAAACTTCTAGCTCCGCCTCTCTATTCCTGTCCAATCACAGGCCTGTCACTGCCCTAGTGTGATTGGACAGAGAAAATGCTGCAACAGAAAGGTAAGCAAACACTTGAGATGTGTTTTACCTAAAAATAAATATTTCTGCCTTAAATATAAGGGAGCTAATTTATATTATTAATTTTGCTATTCAATAAATATTAATTATTACCTACTATATTCATTGTTGGACATATAAGCACAAGCTTAGAAGTGTAGACAAGCCTGAAGTTTAGAAATCTGAAAGTAATTCTATAGGCTGAGTTTGCAAAGACTGAAGTAGGTGATAGTGGTGATGGCAGTCGAAAGGAAAAAGTCAGATTTTATAGAAGGTCTGTCCATCATGTGAAAGAGATTGATTTTATCAATGAGGGAGCCAATGAATGGTTTTACCAAAAATGTGACTTTTTTTTTTCCGAGCATTTACAGTAGTAAAGTTTGCAGCATCAATTTCATTATAGAACTACCTGTGGAGCGTTAAAATCCATCACTGCCCATGTATCACTGTGTAAAGATCCTGTTCACTTAGGCTAAGAAGTATAGAGAGTTTAAAAGTTGTCCAGGTAAGTACTTGGCTTTAGTGCAAAACCAAGGTCACAGAACCACTACGATAGAAAGCAGACTGGGCCAGAACAACATTTCCGTGTGCTAAAGTGAGAGATTAGGGAGAGCAGAACACATAGTACCAGAGAAATCTGCATGTAGGACTTTTGATTGGCTAGATTTACCATTAGTTGTTTCACAATGATGAGAATAATAAATCTGGAATCTCTAGGATCTAGCCACATGGCTCCACCATGTGGATAAACTGTGATGCACCAAGATGATTGCTTGCTTTTTTCTTTCTGATCCTGCTTCTTTGAATAGTTGAATGCTAATAGAAACAAACTAAAAAATGATATGTTGATTAAAGGAAAAAATGTGTTAACTCTTAAAATATTTAGAGGTCAAATACTGTAAGACCTGAAATAATGTCATATATATAATTATATATATATATATTTGTATATAATTTCTTTATTATATTTATTAGGACACATTTATGAAAAGAGTATTTATTTGCATTTATTACATCTAAATGTGTTAGATAGTGAAGTGGGGTTGCATATAATTTTAGGCAGAGATACAGAGTTGTTATGAGGATTTTTGAAATGCCAGACACTTAAAATTGCTTTTTATGTCTCTAGGATGCCTTTCAAGTAGCCCATAATCACACTACATTTATTCTCAAGATATACTGAAATAGTTCAGGTAGAAATTTCTGTTGATTAGAAGAAAAGCAAAATAAATTGGCTAATTTTTACTGTCTAAATTCTTCTTCATCTTACTTAACTACTTAAAATATTTTCTTAAAGGATTAGAGTGTATGATTCTTAATGACAAAATAAATCATTTTCATAGTCTGTAAACTTTTGTACATGATTGTCTATTACAATTTATCAATATCTCCTCAAGCAAAATCTGAAAATGAGATTAACAAGATGAGAAATTAACATCATATTCTTAACTCTTTGGTCACCCAGTAATTTGCACAGTAAGCAGTTTCTCAAGTCATAATTGAAGTGTAGGTTTTACTATCTAAAGGCTTGCAGCACGTTTAAATTTCAACCCTACAGTCTGACTTAATCTATGAATGCAAAGATTTTTATTTTATTTTGTACTAGTTTTGTGCTGGAACATGTATGATCCTTATCATCACTAGGACAATTTAGAGAGTGCATAGAAGTAATTGGGATTAAGTTAAATGGACTTAAAGAAACTCAAATAGGCATGAGTTTGAAAGGCGGTGTGGTCAAGAGCCATGACAAGAGTGAAAAAATCTAGAAATAGAATGCAGTCTACAATCTAGTATCATGGCCTTCCTGAGGAGCCAGATGGGAATGACCCTGGGGCCTGACCTCCTGGATCAAAGTCAGTATTTTAACAAGATCCCCAGGTGACTTGTATGCATCTTAAACTCTGAAAGCTAGTCTCCAGGGACATCGTTGAATAAACTGTACTCTATAATGGGCGAGAGAGTAAATATTTTAGGCCTTGCAGGTCAAGTGTTCTGCATCCACAGCTGTAGCCTGGAAGCAGTGCTGGATGACAGCAAGCAAATGAGTGTGGAAACCGATGAAGGAGCACATAAAATGATAACTCCTCTCCCTGTCCAACTAATTCTCTCATATTCGAAAACCACAATTTTCATGACTGCTTCTCATGATTCCTGGCCCTTCAGGTGCTCAAT
Organism: Montemys delectorum; assembly: GCA_019843815.1. Classification (NCBI taxonomy): domain Eukaryota; kingdom Metazoa; phylum Chordata; class Mammalia; order Rodentia; family Muridae; genus Montemys; species Montemys delectorum. Next base: position 13,495 of record JADRCD010168798.1, on the reverse strand, counting down.
GGAACTGTCTCCTGGGCTTGGGCTTACAGAAAAGAGATTGGGTTATAGGATTTCTCAGCCTCCATAACTATGTTCATCTATTTTTTTTTTTATAAAAACCCATGAACAATCACAACAGTGGCCCACAGTGTGAAGTGGTAATACAGAAAAATAAAATATCTGTGTTGGATACTGTGAGCCAGCCAATTACAAGAAGCTGGGAGCTGGGTAACTCTGAACACAATCTAGAACATTTCTTGGAAATTGTGCTGGTTGGTTTTTGTCAACTTGATACAAGCTAGGGTCATAAGAAGAAAGAATGTCAACTGAGAAAATGTCTCCATCACACTGGCCTGTAGGCAAGTGTAAGAGGCAAATGTAAGAGTCTTCTGGATTTTGGAGGACCTAGTCTACCATGGGAAGTTCTAATGGCTGCCTAAGCTCCTAGAGAGGTCGGCCTAGGTGGTATATGAAAGAAGGCTAAGCAAGTCATGGAAAAAGCAAGCCAACAAGTATCATTCCTCCACAATCTCTGTTTCTGTCCCTTTCTCCAGATACCTGCTTTGAGTTCCTGTCCTGACTTTTCTTCATGATGTTTATACGTTGTAAGATGAAATAAACCCTTTACTTTCTATGTTGATTTTAGTCATGCTATTTATCACAGCAATGGAAAGCAAATGAGGGCAAAACAGAAACAGTATAATGAAAGTTTTGGTCGTTCCACTGCCACTGAGGAAAAGTCATCAACAGAAAAGGATGACTTCATTGAGTACCTCTCTCTCTCTTTCTCTCTCTCTCTCTCTCTCTCTCTCTCTCTCTCTCTCTCTCTCTCCCTCATTCGTCTCTCATGTATTACATCCCAACTGCAGTTTTCCCTCCCTCCCTTACTTCTACAAGTAGGCAAAAGAGTCAGAGACAGCACCCACCCCTACTGCTAGGATACCCACAAGACCACCAAGCTATTCAGCCACAACACATATGCAAAGGACCTAGGTCAGACCCCTACAGTTTTCCTGATCTCCGTGAGCCCCTATGAGTCCCAGCCACTTGATTTTGTGGGTCATATTCTCCTGGTGTCCTTGGTTCCTCTTAACTCTGGTACTACATGTGTCTTGATGAAGACCTATAGTCTGAGATCATTGAATATAAGATGCTAAGCTGGGCAGTGGTGGCGCATGCCTTTAATCCCAGCACTTGGGAGGCAGAGGCAGGTGGATTTCTGAGTTCAAGGCCAGCCTGGTCTACAGAGTGAGTTCCAGGACAGCCAGGGCTACATAGAGAAACTCTGTCTGGAAAAAAAAAAAAAAAGATGCTAAATTTCTTTTTGTGTCTGACCAAATTATAACAGAAGCTCAACTTCTTGCCTCATGGGGCACTTATGTCAAACCGAAGGCACTGGTTAGGAAATAATGAGATCCTATAATATGGGATTGGGAAGTGTGAGAAGATCAGGAAGAGGTGAAATTGAGCCCCTAAAGTTCAGTCTTTGCTACTGGAAGGGCCACCTCCTTTGCTCACAGTATCAATCTCAATGGCATAGTGTAAGACTACCAGGTCTGCACTGTCTAAGCTGCTGGAACGGCTGCCTCTGTAGACTCATTTCGAGACCCACCTCACTTCACTTCTCTCTTCTTTGATTTTAGACTTGTAATCAGACCCGGGTGCTAGAATCCCTAGATAAAGTACAAAGTGTGACCCACGCAAAAAAAGCTGCAGTACAAAAAAAAGTTCTAGTTTTTCTACTTCATACAGCTATCCATACAGAAACTATGGGTGGGAGTGGATGCAAGAATGTGGGGTAATAGCAGAAGGATATTGGATAGTCCTGGAGAGACTTTGCAGTGGGAGTTACAATCACATGGGATATGGATTTGCTTTTCTTGCATTCAATGCTTCTACATGATACTTTATTCATTGTTTAAACTTTACTGCAACCCACTTCCCTGTGCAATAATTACAGTAATGGGCTCCATACTCATATGATGCATAAGGTAGAACTTGCCTTGTTTTTCACCATCCCAGAACAGTAGGTTTGATTAAAAAAAAAAAAAAAACCAAAAAACAAAAACTTAGAGTAGCATTTTGAAGATTTATTTATTTATTTATTTATTATTAATTTTTTTTTTTTTTTTTTTTTGGTTTTTCAAGACAGGGTTTCTTTGTGTAGCCCTTGCTTTTCTGGAACTCACTCTGTAGGCCAGGCTGACCTCAAACTCAGAAATCTGCCTGTCTCTGCCTCCCAAGTGCTGGGATTAAAGGCGTACACCACCACTGCCCGGCTCTTGAAGATTCATTTATAACATCAACTTTATAGCAATAATTTGCAGAGCTGGACTTCAGGCTCCAGAAGGTGTTACATGCTCTGGGCTTCCTTGGCAATGGTTCATGGCTCAATGAATATGAATAAAAATGTGAACTGAAAATCACAATTATTCTTTTTTTTCTTGGATATTTTATTTATGTACATTTCAAATGTTATCCCTTTTCCTGGTTTTCCCTCCAGAAACCCCCTATCACATTCCCACTCCCTCTGCTTCTATGGGGTGCTTCCCCACCCACAAATCAACTCCTGCTTCCCCACCCTGGCATTCCTCAACACTGGGGCATTGAGCCTTCACAGGAGCAAGGGCCTCTCCTCCCACTGATGCACAACAAAGCCATCCTCGGCTATATAAGAGGCTAGAGCCATGTGTACTCTTTAGTTGGTGGTTTAGTCCCTGAGAGCTCTGGGGAGTCTGGTTGGTTGATATTGTTGTTCTTCCTATGGGGCTGCAAACCCCTTCAGCTCCTTCAGTCCTTTCTCTAACTCCTCCATTGGGGACATCATGCTCAGTCCAATGGTTGCCTGTGAGCATCCACCTTGGCATTTGTCAGAGCCTCTTAGGAGAGAGCTAGATCAGGCTCCTGTCAGCCAGCACTTCTTGGCATCTGCAATAGTACCTTGGTTTGGTAATTGTATATGGGGTGGATTCCTGGATGGGGGAATATCTGGATGGCCTTTCCTTCGGTCTCTGCTCCATGCTTTGCCTCTGTATTTCCTCCCATGAGTATTTTGTTCCCCCTTCTAAGAAGGACTGAAGCACCTACACTTTGGTCTTCCTTCTTCTTGAACTTCATGTGGTCTGTGAATTGTATCTTGGGTATTCCCAGCTTTTTGGCTAATATCCACTTATCAGACAGTTCATACCATGTGTGTTCTTTTGTGACTGGGTTACCTCACTCAGGATGATATTTTCTTGTTCCATCCATTTGCCTAAGAATTTCATGAAGTCATTGTTTTTAATAGCTAAGTAGTACTTCATTGTGTAAATGTACCACAATTTCTGTATCCATTCCTCTGTTGAAGGATATCTGGGTTGTTTCCAGCTTCTGGCTATTATAAACAAGGCTGCTATGAACATAGTGGAGCATGTGTTCTTGTTATATGTTGGAGTATCCTTTGAGTGTAATCCCCAGGAGTAGTGGTGAAGCATGTGCCCTTATTACAGGTTGGAGCATTTTCTGGGTATATGCCCAGGAGTGGTATATACCTGTGTCCTCAGGTAATACTGTGTCCAATTTCCTGAGAAACCGCCAGATTGATTTCCAGAGGGATTGTACCAGCTTGCAATCCCACCAACAATGGAAGAGTGTTCCTCTTTCTCCACATCCTCAACAGCATCTGCTGTCAACTGAATTTTTGATCTTAGCCATTCTGACTGGTGTGAGGTGGAATCTCAGGGTTGTTTTGATTTGCATTTCCCTGATGACTAAGGATGTTGATTATTTCCTTAGGTGCTTCTCAGCCATTCAGTATTCTCAACTGAGGAATCTCAGTTGAGAATTCTTTGTTTAGCTCTGTACCCCTTTTTTAGTAGGGTTATTTGGTTTTCTGGAGCCTAACTTCTTGTGTTCTTTATATATATTGCATATTAGCCCTCTATCGGATGTAAGGTTGGTAAAGATTTTTTCCCAATCTGTTGGTTGCTATTGTGTCCTATTGACAGTGGTTTTTGCCTTACAGAAGCTTTGCAATTTTATGAGGTCCCATTTGTCTATTTTTGATCTTAGAGCTTAAGCCATTGGTGTACTGTTCAGGAAATTTTCCCCTGTGCCCATGTGTTTGAGGCCCTTTCCCACTTCCTCTATTATTAGTTTCAGTGTAACTGGTTTTATGTGGAGGTCTTTGATCCACTTGGACTTGAGCTTTGTACGAGGAGATAAGAATGCACCAATTTGCAATCTTCTACATGCTGACCACCAGCTGAACCAGCACCATTTTTTGCATATGCTGTCTTTTTTCCACAGGATAGTTTCATCTCCCTTGTCAAAGATCATGTGACCATAGGTGTGGGTTCATTTCTGGGTCTTTAGTTCTATCTCATTGATCTATCTGCCTGTCTCTGTACTAATACCATGCAGGTTTTATCATGATTGCTTTGTAATACAGCTTGAGGTCAGGGATGGTGATTCCCCCAGAAGTTCTTTTATCGTTGAGAATAGTTTTGGCTATCCTGGATTTTTTGTTATTCCAAAAGAATTTGCAAATTGCTCTTTCTAACTCTTTGAAGAATTGATTTGGAATTTTGATGGGGATTGCATTAAATGTGTAGATTGCTTTCAGCAAGATGGCCATTTTTTACTATATTAATCCTGCCAATCCATGAACATAGGAGATCTTTTCATCTTGGGAGATCTTCTTTGATTTCTTTCTTCAGAGACTTGAAGTTCTTATCATACAGATATTTCACTTGCTTGGTTAGAGGCACATCGAGGAATTTTTTATTATTTGTGACTGTTATGGAGGGTGTCATTTCCCTAATTTCTTTCTCAGCCTGTTTGTAGTGACCACCTAGCAAAATTTGTGCTTTCTGTTCCTATGGCCTTATGCTATCCTTGATTCCAAAGAGAGGAACGCTACTTGAAGCGACACAACAGTGGGTCCAGTGATCTGGAAGTTAAGATGCCTGCTCATTTAGTTTGTAGTTCTCCAGTCTCTGAATGAGCAGGTAAAGAGTTAGCTGTGCTGAGATGACTGATCACTGATGACTATCTGTGAGAAACAGTATTTCATCAAGAGTTGTAAGAAAAGGTGAGTCTGGTACACAGATTCTTGGAGTCTCTATTACAAGTACTGCTTCAAGTATTACAATTATTACAAGATCAGTAACAAAAACTGATGGAAAATGACAATAACACAATCCAGCCAGAACTACTAATGCTGTAGACTTTCCTGAGATAAATGTTTGGCTCACTTCATCAGGTAAGTAATGAGCAGAGGTGTTTGTTACATGAAATGGAACACAGAGAGGATCACAGAAGAATGTAGTTATAAATATCACTTATAATCATGTAACCAGTTTCACTAATGAAAGCTGGAATTGATATTAGTGTTCCCTTTTATTCTGTTAGAGACATTTGTTTTTGGTATGCTTATTTGTGCCAGTATGTGCACACAAATATACATTTCATATGCATATATATATGCATATATATGTTTCTGCTTTCCTTTATTTATCTCATTATTGTATAAATCAAAATGAATTGATTTAAACTAACATTACAGTAAAATTTGACTTATTAATTATACATGATAGTACTTCAGTTCTAGGAACAAGAAAAGCAAACATCATTAAGGACTTTGTCTCCTTTTCTAGGGAAACAGAAAAACATGAAGAAAAAAATTCACGTTTACTCAGATGTGGTATAGTTATATTACCTGGAATTGCAACATCCTATTATGTTACTTGAAAATGTAGTATTGTTTATTAAAATGCACATCTAACTTTATAAATGGGATTTGTAATCATTTGTTTTATGTACTACAAGTACTGTATAGTGATTGGGAAGTTGAGTGAGCAGATAATTACTCACTGGAGAATGAGGACCAGGGGTTGAATCCTCAGAACCCACATAAATGCTGAACAGGTATGAAGGCCTGCCTGCAATTCCAGTACTCAGGAATTAGAGATGGGATCTTTAGAGCAAGCTGGATAGTTCAACTAGATAAATCAGTGAGTAAGCTCAATGATCAAATTAAAGATTCTGTCTAAATATGTAAAATTTATACATACACTCCAGAGCAATCTAGGAAGACATTTCTGGTCTGGTCTCATAAGTAGATACGCGTGCACACACACACACACACACACACACACACACACACACACACGAATTTTAAAAAGTGGATACTTCATTCCTTCTTAAAAGGGGGAACAAAATACCCATGGAAGGAATTGCAGAGACTAACTATGGAGCAGAGCCTGAAGGAAAGACAATCCAGCCAATATAGTTGTCTCCTGAGAGGCTCTGACAATACCCGACTAGTACAGAAGTAGAGGCTCACAGCCATCTATTGAACTAAGTACAAGGTCCCCAATGAAGGAGCTAGAGAAAGGACCCAACAGTCCACTATGTAGGTTATTCTCAAAACAGAACCTTCTTCAAACAAATTAAAAATCATCTCTTAGAAAAATTTATACATAATCATATTAAAAATACTCATTCACAGGTAGAGAGGTAAGCCAACTCTTATGCACAACTCCTGTCCATACACATGTATGTTCAAACCACAAGAGCATCTGAAATGCCTTTGACAGATACTCTGCTTTCTAGTAAGCAGAATTTTCTCTGTGCCATATTAAAACAGTGAGACAAAGTGACTCAAGGCTTCGGTTGGCTCATAGAGTGTTTTGTGGCTTGGCCTGATGCTGCTTGTATTCTAATGCTAATTCGGGCCCCCCAGACTGGTAGCCCCAGAGAGTCCCCACGTAAATGCTAACATAATGAGCCCATCTCCAGTTAATTGGGATTGGTAAATAAAGATGCCAATGGCCAATAGTTGGGCAGAAGAGACATAGGTGGGTTTAGGTTTCTGGGCTTGGGGTGGGGGAAGAGGAAGATGCAGGAGAGGAGGAAGGAGAATCCTACATGGGTTAAGGGTTAAGAGAGTGTGGCCCTGAGGGCTGCTCAATTGGAGCCAAGAGCAGTCCAGATGAAATATAGCAAATAGTAATTACTTTGGGTTATCTATAGGAAAGTAGTAGGAGGTATTGCTATTGTACTGTTTAGGGCTTATTGTAAATATAAAAGCTGTGTGTCTTTCATCTGGGAACTCAATAACTAAAGCAGAGTAGAAACCCCAGGCTGGGATTTTAAATAATTTCTACTACAATGTTTCTTGGAGGTACTTAGCTGAAACGAAATCCAGCAACTTCTATGGTGCCTTAGCAATAGCTCAAATAAGCAGAAGTCTATGCCTCCATTCTCAAGTCCACAGTGACTGTGAGGCAGGCCTAAGTTGCATACACTCCTATAGCAAAAAGAAAATGAGATGCATATGAACAAACTGCTCATAGCTCTTGGGTAACCTTCTTATTTTAATATATCATATTTCAGTCAATTCACCTTATTTCTAAGCTAATCTTTAGATACATCTTATACTTTGTGCCTCTTCATATATCAAGAATGACAACTCATAAAGGGTATAAAATTGTCAATACATTGAATTACTAGGATTCTTGTTCATACTGGATTCTATAGTGATACAAACTCACTCAAGATTCTCTAGTGAAAGTCAGAGCCCCTCATCAAAAGGACACAAAACTCATCCAACAAGAAGGAACTTGTGTGGTACCAGACACCTAGCTAACTACTAGCTAACTAATCAATGCTAGACAAATCATGGTTATCAGAGAAGAATCTAAAAATACTAATTTATTATACCAACATAATACTTAAAAACAATCTATAAACATTTATTTTATACCCCCAGATAAGTGCAGTTTTCACCCCAATTGAGGAAACTTCTCTTTGCAACAGATGGAGACCACTACAGAAACAACCAATCAAAATGCTGACTTGTAGAGCCCAACACCGATGAATACACCTGCAGAATAATCAACATATAAGGTCCATGAACACTGTAGAAAAGTGGAAAGATTATAAGAACCAGAAGGTCAGGGATTCCACTGTGCTTTTGTCTCCTAGTAACATTAGAAGCTACAACCTCAATATGTCACCAACATAACCACACAAAAGTGAGTTAGCAAGGATGGTACCAAAGGACATTGAAAACTAGACAGAGAAAAACCCATGAGATCTTAACCATATAGAAAGGTCTACAGGCCACTGAGGAAAGCTAAGAGCAAGACAGATGTCCTCCCCAGGGAAAAGCATACCATTATCCAATGCCAAATAATCACCCCTGAAAATGTTCAAGTAACATTATATGGACTAAACATAAATATTGAGGAATATATTTGCCAATTCATGTAAAATATATATACACAATAACACTTAGTGAAAAATGTGGTCAGGTCATGAATTCGAAAGGGAGCAGGGAGGGGTATATGAGAGGGTTTGGAAATGGAGGATAGGAGGGTTATAATGATATTATAATCTCAAAAATTAAAAAAAAAAAAGGAGACTGACTAAAGTGTTTGATTAAAGTGTTTGGTCACTCAAAACCCAAGGTTCCGTTCTGGAGCCTATGTTAGTACATGTCATGAATATGCTACCATATTCCAGGGATCAGTATCCCCTTACTCTTCATATCAGGTTTTTAGTGGTGATTCAGTATATATATATAATGAATTAAATATGGTTTTGTACAATTTACTATATACAATGCTATTATAAAGCATTGCTTACATCTACATATTTTTGGGTTTGGTTTTTGTTTTGTTTTTCAAATTAAGTTTTTTTGTGGTTTTGTTCCATATAATCTTTCTCTTTTTTTTTCCACTTTTTATTGGATATTTTCTTTATTTACATTTCAAATGTTATCCCCTTCCCCAGCCCCGCCCTCTGCCTCTATAAGGGTGTTCCCCCACCCTGGCATTGCCTGACAATGGGGCATCAAGCCTTCCAGAAGCAAGGGCCTCTCCTCTCATTGATGTCTGACAAAGCCGTCTTCTGTTACATAAGAGCTGGAGTCATGGGTCCCTCCTAGTGTAGTTTTTGGATGGTTGTTTAGTCCCTGGGAGCTCTGGGGAGTCTGGTTGGTTGATATTGTTGTTCTTCCTATGGGGCTGCAAACCCTTTCAGCTCCTCAGTTGTTTCGCTAACTCCTCCATTGGGGACATCGTGCTCAGTCCAATAGTTGCATGCGAGCATCCACCTTGGCATTTGCCAGACTCTGGCAGAGCCTCTCAGGAGAGAGCTAGATCAGGATCCTGTCAGCAAGCACTTTTTGGCATCTGCAATAGTGTCTGGGTTTGGTGGCTATACATGGGATGGATCCCCAGATGTTAGTGGGATTGTAAACTGGTACAAACACTTTGGAAATCAGTCTCGAGGTTCCTCAGAAAATTGGACATAGTATTACCTGAGGACCCAGGTATACCACTCCTGGGCATATACTCAAAAGAAACTCTAACATATAACAAGGACACGTGCTCCACTATGTTCATAGCAGCCTTGTTTATAATAGCCAGAAGCTGGAAAGAACCAGATGTCCTTCATCAGAGGAATGGATACAGAAAAATGTGGTACATTTACACAATGGAGTACTTCTCAACTATTAAAAACATTGACTTCATGAAATTCTTAGGCAAATGGATGGGACTTGAAAATATCCCCAAAACAAACAAACAAACAAACAAACAAACCAAAAAACCAAAACAACACCTGGGGAGCAGACCTTGAGTGTGAACTCTGCAGCTAGTGCCACAACACCCAGAGGAAGATCCAACCCCAGGCACTCTAACACTCCCAGGATCATAGTATTAGATGTGTGGAGGATACAACATCTGCCGCAACAGCAGAAGTAACTGGGAGCAGTGGGACCCAGGCACCAAGGAACTCCCCCTGATCAGTGGCACAGGGTGCTTCTAATCTGGGCCAGTGCCCTGAGCTGACCTTGGGTGTGAACTCAGCAGCCAGTCCCACAACATCCAGAGGAAGCTCCTCTCCCAGGTGCTCTAACACACTCAGGATCAAAGGATCAGAGGTTCCCTGAACAGACCTTGGGTGGTAAATCCTCAGCCAGTCCCAAAACACCCAGAAGAAGCTCTACTCTCAGGTACTCTAACATGCCCAGGACCACAGGATCCCAGGATCCCAGGATCTTGGACACAGAAGGATCTCAGGGTCCCAGAGGCAGCTTAACTCCCAGAAGCTCTGACACACCCAGGATCTCAGTATCACCGGATCCCAGAATCACAGGATCCCAGAGACAGCTGAACTCTGAGGAGTTCTGACACAACCAGGGTCACAGGAAGGACAGGCTCTAGTCAGATATATCGAGGGTAGGTAACTCTAGTGACAATCAGATGGTGGGAGGCAAGCATAAAAACATAAACAACAGAAACTAAGGTTACTTGGCATCATTAGAACCCAGTTCTCCCACTATAGCAAGTCCTGGATACACTAACACACCAGAAAAGCAAGATTCAGATCTAAAAATCACTTCTCATGATGATGATATAGGACTTTAAGGAGAACATAAACAACTCCCTTAAAGAAATACAGGAGAACACAGGTAAACAACTAGTAGCCCTTAAAGAAGAAACACAAAAATCCCTTAAAGAATTATAGGAAGAAACAAACAGGTGAAGAAAATGAACAAAACCATCCAAGATCTAAAAATGGAAATAAAAACAATAAAGAAATCACAAAGGGAGACAACCCTGGAGATAGAAAACCTAGGAAAGAGATCAGGAGCCATAGATGCAAGCATCACCAACAGAATACAAGAGGTATAAGAGAGAATCTCAGGAGCAGAAGATACCATAGAAAACATTGACACAAAAGTAAAAGAAAATGCAAAAATGCAAAAAGGTCCTAACACAAAGACAAAACCTGGGAATATAGAAGAGAGCAAAGATTCCCAACTTAAAGGGTAAGTCAATATCTTCAACAAAATTATAGAAGAAAACTTCCCTAACCTAAAGAAAGGCCCATGAACATACAAGAAGCCTACAGAACTCCAAATAGACTGGACCAGAAAAGAAATTCTTCATATCACATAATAACCAAAACACTAAATCCACCAAATAAAGAAAGAATACTAAAAGCAGTAAAGGAAAAAGGTCAAGTAACATATAAAGGCAGACCTATCAGAATTACACCAGTCTTTTCACCAGATACCATAAAAGCTAGAAGATCCTGGGCAGATGTCATACAACCCTAAGAGAATACAAATGCCAGCCCAGGCTACTATATCCAGCAAAACTCCCAATTATCATAGATGGAGAAACCAAGATATTCCATGACAAAACCAAATTTATGCAATATCTTTCCACAAATCCAACCCTACAAAGGATAATAGATGCAAAACTCCAACACAAGAAGGGAAACTACACCCTAGAAAAAGCAAGAAAGGGATCTTTCAACAAACCCAAAAGAAGATGGCCACAGAAACATAATTTTACCTCTAACAACAAAAATAACAGAAAGTAACAATCACTTTTCCTTAATATCTCTTAACATCAATGGATTCAATTCCCCCCAAAAAAGACAGACTAACAGGCTGGATATGCAAACAGGATCCTCACAGGAGGAAATATGGAGGCAATGTGTGGAGCAGAGACTGAAGGAAAAGCCATCCAGAGCCTATCTGTCCTGGGGAAAGCAAGGTTTTTCATTTGTATGCACAAGATGCCTCCCCCTAAGGTGGGTTTGAGAAGTCAGCTTTGGGCTTGAGGAAAACAAGGCTTTTATAGCTAGTGGGTAGTGTAGTTCCGCCCCCAGCCCCGCCCCCCCCTCCCTTGTGTCAGGCCCCTCCCTCACTCCTGTCCTTCCTTCAGGTGCTGCAGCAGGCCATGGCAAAGAATGGAGCAAAGTGGAATCCCCTGGTCGGGAGTCTTTCCTTGGCCTGTCTGGCCCCAGGGCACAAGGGGTGGGGGTGGGGTGACCAGTCAGGGAAAGCAGAAGCAGCAGGATCCCAATCCCACAGTGATGCCGGGAGGAGAGGTTCACAGCTCTTTTTGAATAAAGGTCTCTTAGATGATAGTCAACAAAACAGCTTGTGCTCATTTATTAGGGGTGAATCAAAATGAACCTTGGAGAGGGAAACTGGTTTTTCTTAGGGTGAAATTTCATTGGCTGGGGTTAAGGTTCTGGGGATACCTCATTTTCATGGAGAAGCATTGCAGAAAGCGGAACCTGTAGTTTCACTAAGGATTATGTGATATTCCTCAGGTAGAAAATGAGGGTCAGGCTCATCAGATCAGGCAGAGAAGAGGAAGCCCCACTAAGAAAAAGGAGTCCTCCAGTTTGCTCCAGGCTCAGGAAAGCTGTGAGGACATGATAGACTGCAACCTTAATATCTAAGTGCAACAGGGTAGGAGGTTTCCAAGTGGAAGATTTGGTGGGCAAGTTAGACAGGGTTACAGACAGTGAAAATCCTAATAAGGTAGGCCTGACTGCCTCTTGGAATGAAGATGTAGTTGCAAGGTTTACACCTATATTTTAAATAGTCCTAAAACAAAACAAGGTTTCAATTTTGGGCAATCACACCAAAATGAAAGGTACTTCCATTTATTTTTTATTAATTACCACATTTTACTGTAGTCCTGGGGTCGGAACCCTGTATTTTCCGCATTGGGCAAGTAAGTGCTCTGCCTCTCATGCACTTAGTTTTTCAGCCCCCTTTCACTTATTTTGATGTAGAATCTCATGAAATTACCCAGGCTGAGCTTGAACTTTTGTCCTCCTGGCTCAGCCTTCTAAGTTGTAGGCCTCATAGGCTGTGCTACTTAGGCCCTTTTAGATCAAAGATATTTTCTTTACCTTTTTTCTTTCTTTTCTGTTTATTTTTACCTATTTTGGAGAAAGTATTAGCTACAGATACCTCCTTGGTTTTCTTAGTGGTAACTTAAAAGATTGGGGATAAAAGTAAAAAAGGATTTTAGAGTCAATGTTAATTGTATGGTAGAAAAATAAAATTGTAATGGATTTATTGGTTTCACAATATTATTTGTAAGTCTATATTAAAAACCAAATCAGTAGCTAAAGTAGTACAGAATCATATCATATTTCAAAGTATATATTATTTCTGTGAGCTTAAATGTAATTCACCTTCTTTTAAAAACAAAGATTTAGATAAGAGTATCAGGTAGCCCAGATTGACCTAAACTAGAGTGGTCTTTAACTCCTCCTACTGCCTTCTTCCAAGGTCCTTATGTAGGTCTCCAGCAGAAGGTGTGGTCCAGATTAAAGGTGTGAGCCACCTTTCCTGGATCTGGGACTTGCTTTGTCCCAGGTTGACCTTCAACTCAGACTCCTCGGGACTGTGTTTACAGACATTCACCACCATTCCTGGCTTTATTCTTTTTTTTCTATAACTTCCTTTATTGTGTGCCACCTGTTAGCATCACCGAGTGCCTGCACCTGTAAATAGGCAGGACCACAGATCTGTTACCATGGCAATGCCCCCCCCATTCCCAAGAACCCCTAGGGCTACCCAGTTTCACCTGGGCAGTACATACGTCATCACGCAGATATAAAGGAGAAACACTCCTCTCTCCGCCCTCTTTTGCTCTCTCTTCTCTCTCCTTCTCTTTCCGTGCTACTGCCCCCTCTCCTCCTCTTA
>JADRCD010168795.1:5271-24104 GCA_019843815.1 Montemys delectorum | reverse complement strand
GGAAGGGTTTGCAGCCCCTTAGGACGAACAACAATTACTAACTAGTACCCTCAGAGCTCCCAGGGACCCAACCACCAATCAAGGACTATACAGGGTGGGACTGAATGTACTGGAAGCAGGTATATAGTAGAGGATTGCAAATTCGATCATCAATAGGAGTAAAGGACCTCGGCCTTGAGAAGGTTTTGTGCCCCAGTGTAGGGGAATGCCAGGGCCAATAAGTGGGAGAGGGTGGGGTGGCAGTCATGGGGAATGGGAGGCAAAAGGGGTTTGTTCTTGCTTTGTTTGTTTGTTTGTTTGTTTTGGAGGGGTAGATGGGAAAGGGAAAATGTACATGTAAATAAAGGAAATAACTAATTAAAAAAAAAAAAAAGGTCTTTTATCCACTTGGACTTGATCTTTGTATAGTCAGCTAATAATGAATCAATTTGTTGATGGGTTAGTCCCTGGGTGTCTTGGGGGGGACTTTTCGGTTGATATTGTTGTTCTTCCTAAGGGGTTACAAACCCCTTTAACTCCTTCCATAGTTTCTTTAACTCCTCTATTGGGGACCCAGCACTCAGTCCAATGGTTTGCTGAGAACATCTGCCTCTGTATCTGTAAGACTCTGTCAGGGCCTCTAAGGAGATAGCCATATCAGGCTCCTGGCATCATGCAAGTCTTGGCATCCACATTAGTGTCTGGTTTTGGTGACTGTATATGGGATGGATCCCCAGGTTGGGCTGTCTCTGGATAGCCTTTCCTTCAGTTTCTGCTCTACACTTTATCTCCATATTTGTTCCTGTGAGTATTTTGTTCTCCTTATAAAAATGACCAAAGCACCCAAAATTTGGTCTTTCTTCTTATTGAGCTTCATGTGGTCTGTGATCTGGGTTCTTTCCAGTTCATGGCTATTATAAATAAGGCTTCTATGTATAGATCGGAGCATGTGTCCTTATTATATGTTGGAGCATCTTCTGGATATCTGCCCAGGAGTGGTATACCTGAGTCCACAGTTAGTAGTATGTCCAATTTTCTGAGGAACCACCAAACTAATTTCCAGAGTGATTGTACCAGCTTGTAGCAAAGGAATACACATGGCTCCAGCTGCATATGTAGCAGAGGATGGCCTTGATGGGCATCAATGATAGGCAAAGTCCTTGGTCCTATGAAGGCTTGATAGATACCCCTGTGTAGGGTAATCAATAGCAGGGAGGTGGTAGTGGGTGGGTGGGTGGAGAAACACCCTCATAGAAGCAAGGGGAGGGAGGATGTAATAGGGTATTTCTAGGAGGGAGGGGAACCATGAAAGAGGATAACATTAGAAATGTAATTTTAAAAAATACAATAAAAATATTTTAAAAAAATGATTGAATCAATTTGTATTTTTCTTCATGTTGACTGCCAGTTGAACCAGCACCATTTATTGAAAAGCTTTCTTTTTTCCACTGGAAGATTTTAGCTTCTCTGTCAAAGATCAAGTGACTGTGGGAGTGTGTTCATTTCTGGGCCTTAAATTCTATTCCATTGATCTACCTGCCTGTCACTGTATCAATTTCATTCAGTTTTTGTCACCATTGCTTTATAGTATAGCTTGACATCAGGGATAGTGATTCCTCTAGAATTTCTTTTATTGTTGAGAATAGTTTTTGCTTTCCTAGTTTTTATGTTATTCTAGATGAATTTGTAAATTGGGCTAACTATATAAAGAATTTAGCTGGAATTTTGATGGGGATTGCATTGAATCTGTAGATTGTTTATGGCAAGATGGCCATTTTTACTATATTGATCCTGCCAATTTATGCAGATGGGAGATCTTTCCATCTTTTGAGATCTTCTTTGATTTCTTCCTTCAGAGACTTGAAGTTCTTTTTATACAGATCTTTCACTTGCTTATTTAGAGTCACACCAAGGTATTTTGTATTATTTGTGACTATTGTGAAAGGTGTCATTTCCCTAGTTTCTTTCTCAGTCTGTTTCTCCTTTGAGTAGAGGAAGGCCACTCATTTGTTTAAATTAATTTTAGACCCAGCTACTTTCCTGAAGTTGTTTGTCAGGTTTAGTAGTTCTCTGTTGGAATTTTTGGGGTCATTTAAGTATACTATCATATCATCTGCAAATAGTAATAATTTGACTTCTTCCTTTCCAATTTGTGTCCCTTTGACCTCCTTTTGTTGTCTAACTGCTCTGACTAAGACTTCATGTAATATATTGAATAGTTAGGGAGAGAGTGGTAAGCATTGTCTAGTCCCTGATTTTAGTGGGATTGTTTCAAGTTTCCCTCCATTCAGTTTGATGTTGGCTAATGGTTTGCTGTGTATTGCTTTTACTATATTTAGGTTTGGGTCTGAATTCCTGATATTTCCAAGACTTTTAGCATGAAGGGCTGTTGAATTTTGTCAAATGCTTTTTCCACAACTAATGAAATGATCTTGTGGGTTTTTTTTCTTTGAGTTTGTTTATGTAGTGGATTACCTTGAAGTATTTCCAGTTATTGAACAATACCTGCATCCCTGGGATGAAGCCTACTTGATCATGATATTATTGTTTTTATATGTTCCTGGATTCAGTTTTAGACAATTTAATTGAGTATTTTTGTGTCAATATTCATAAGGGAAATTGGTCTGAGTTCTCTATTTTGTTGAGTCTTCATGTGGTTTAGGTATCAGTGTAATTGTGGCTTCATAGAACGAATTGGGTAGAATACCTTCTTTTTCTATTTTGTGGAGTAGTTTGAAGAGAATTTGTGTTATGTCTTCATTGAAGGTCTGCTAGAATTTTGCATTAAACCCATCTGGTCCTGGGCTTTTTTTTGGTTGGGAGACTATTAGTGACTTTTTTATTTCTGTAGAGGATATGGGTCTGTTTAGATGGTTTATCTGATCCTGATTTAATTTTGATACCTGTTATCTGTCTAGAAAATTGTCCATTTCATCCAGATGTTGAATATAGACTTTTATAATAGGATCTGGTGATTCTTTGGATTTCCTTGGTTTCTGTTGTTATGTTTCCATTTTCATTTCTGATTTTGTCAATTAGGATATTGTCTCTGTGTCCTCTGGTTAGTCTCATTAAAGGTTTATCTATCTTGTTCATTTTCTCAAAGAACCAGCTCCTGATTTGGTTGATTCTTTGTATAGTTCTTTTTGTTTCTACTTGATTGATTTCATTCCTGAGTTTGATTATTTCCTGCTGTCTACTCCTCTTGAATGCATTTGCTTCTTTTTGTTCTAGAGCTTTCAGATGTACTCTCAATCTGCTAGTGTATGCTCTCACCAGTTTTTTTTTCTTTCTTTTTTTGGAGACACTCAGAGCTCTGAGTTTTTCTCTTATCACTGCTTTCGTTGTATCCCATAAGTTTTGATATGATATAGTTTCATTTTCATTAAATTCTAAAAAGTCCTTAATTTCTTTCTTTATTTCTTCCTTGACTAAGTTATCATTGAGTAGAATATTTTTCAGCTTCTATGTGTATGTGGATATTCTGTTGTATTTGTTGGCATTAAAGACCAGCCTTAGTCAGAGATCTTCTGATAGGGTGCATGGGATTATTTCAATCTTCTTATATCTGTTGAGGCCTGTTTTGTTACCAATTTTATGGTCAGTTTTGGAGAAGATGCTATGAGGTGCTGAGAAGAAGATATATTCTTTTGTTTTAGGGTGAAATGCTGTATAGATATATGCTAAATACATTTGGTCCACAACTCTATTAGCTTCACTATGTCTCTATTTAGATTCTGTTTCCGTCACCTGTCCATTACTAAGAGTTTGTTGTTGAAGTCTCCCATTATCATTGTGTGAGGTGCAATGTGTTCTTTGAGCTTTAGTAAAGTTTCTTTTATGAATGTGGTTGTCCTTGCATTTGAAGCATAGATGTCAGGAATTGAGAGTTCTTCTTGGTAGATTTTTCCTTTGATGAGTATGAAGCATCCTTCCTTATCTTTTTTGATAACTTTAAGTTTAAAGTTGATTTTATTCAATATTAGAATGGCTTCTCCAGCTTGTTTCTTGGTACCATTTGCTTGGAAAAATATTTTCCAGCCTTTCACTCTGAGGTAGTGTCTGTCTTTCTTACTGAATTGGGTTTCCAGTATGCAGCACAATGTTGGGTCCTGTTTAAGTATCCAGTCTGTTAGTCTATGTCTTATTATGGGGGAATTGAGTCCATTGATATTAAGAGAAATTAAAGAAAAGTTATTGTTGTTTCCTGTTAATTATTTTTTTGTTGTTAGAAATGGGATTTTTTTTGGCTATCTTCTTTTTGGTTTGTTAAAAGAAGATTATTTTCTTGCTTTTTCTAGGGAGTAGTTCCCCTCCTTGTTTTGGAGTTTTGTGTTGAGATATCTGTAAATTTGTTTTTGTCATGGAATATCTTGGTTTCTCCATCTATGGTAATTGAGAGTTTTCCTGGGTATAGTAGCCTGGGTTGGCATTTGTGTTCTCTTAGAATCTGTATGATCTCTGTCCAGGATTTTCTGGTATTCATAGTCTCTGGATAGAATTCTGATGTAATTCTAATAGGACTGATTTATATGTAACTTGACTTTTTTCCCTTACTGCTTTTACTGTTCTTTCTTTGTTTTGTGAATTTTGTGTTTTGATTATTAAGTGATGAGAGGAATTTCTTTTCTTATAAAATCTACTTGGTGTTCTGTAGGCTTCTTATATGTTCATGGGCATCTCTTTCCTTAGGTTAGGGACATTTTGTTCTCTAATTTTCTTGACGATATCTACTGGCCTTTTAAGCTGGGAATCTTTGCACTCTTCTATAGCAATTAACCTTAGGTCTCTTCTTCTCATTGTTTCCTGAATTTCCTGGATGTTTTAGGTTAGGACCTTTTTACATTTTACATTTTCTTTGACTATTGTGTCAATGTTTTCTATGTCATCTTCTGCACCTGAGATTCTCTCTTTTACATCTTGTATTCCATTGCTGATGCTTGCATCTATGTCTCCTGATCTTTTCCCTATGTTTTCTATTTCCAGAGTTGTCTTCCTTTGTGATTTCTTTTGTTTCTACTTCCATTTTTCGATATTGAATGGTTTTGATCAATTCCTTCATGTTTTTGGTTGTATTTTTCTGTAATTCTTCAAGGGATTTTTGTGTTTCCTCTTTAAGGGCTTCTACTTTTTACCTCTGTTTTCCTGTATTTCTTTAAGGGAGTTATTTATGTCCTTAAAATCCTCTGTCAGTATCATGAGATGTGATTTTAAATTCAGATCTTGATTTTCCAGTGTGTTGGGGTATTCAGGACTTTCTGTGGTGGCAGAACTCCACCACAGATCCATCTGATGATGCCAAGTAGCCTTGGTTTTTGTTGGTAAGCATCTTGCATTTGCCTTTCGCTGTCTGGTTATCTCTGGCATTAGATGTTCTTGCTTTCTCTGGCTGAAGCTTTCCCTTTCTGTGGGTGTGTGATTCTCTGTCAATACTCCTGGGAGAACAGTTCTCTCCTGCAGGAATTTGTGTGCGGAGAACTGTGGCACAGGGTCAGCTCTGGGTGCAGATAGAACCTGAAAGGATCCTGTACCTCGCTATTCCTTGGTTCCTATGACCTAATGGCTCTTGGTGGGTCCCACTTTGACCAGTAACTTGATCAGAAGTGGTTGTCTTACTTGTGCTCCCAGGTTTTCAGCTCTCTTCCAGTGGTATTTGAATATAGATTGCTGTCACACAGGACCAGCTCCTGGTGCAGATGGAATCTGGAAGGATACTGTTTCTGTTTTCCCATCTGCATTGTCTTTTAGGTTCTTTTGAAAAATGATGTCTTCTAAAGAAGCTAATCAAGGAGGAAGGACCAAGGGATAATGATTGAATCTCACTTAGAAGGGGAAACAAAATAGTCATGGACGCATATGGAGTAAAGGAACTGTGTAGAGAGGGGATGACGGGGATGTAGGTTTCAGGATCAGGTATGATGAGGGACAGGAGCAATGGCCAGATGGCTATGAGAATGAATAGAAATTTGCAACTGACACAGGTGGGGATGTCAGGGCATCTGGAGTACATGCCAGATATGTGAGATAGGGGAGTCATAGAAGCTATAACTCACAGCATTGGAGATATGAAACCTGAAGAGGTTGCCAATGGAATATAAGTACACTAATTCACATACAAAAATTTTGATGCAAAATTTATCCTCTCTACAAGAAATGCAGGCAGGAAGGATGGAGGAGAATTTGAGAGAATAGCCAACCAATAACTTGCCCATTTAAAGACCCATCCTATAGGTAACCACCAATCCCTGACAATATTAATTATACTCTGTTATGCTTGCAGACAGGAGTCTATAATGACTGTCCTCTGAGAGTCTCTACATAGCAGCTCTTTCAGATAGATCCAGAGACCTACAGCCAAACAGAGGATGGAGATTGGGCAATCATGAGAAAGAACTGGGTGAAGAATTGAAGGACCCCAAAGGGGGCAGGAATGATAGAGGAAGACCAACAGAGTCAACTAACCTAACCCCCTGAGGCTCTCAAAGAGTGAACTGCCAACCAAGAACACAAGCTGGACCTAGCCCCTGCCCTACTCCACCACATATATGTAGCAGATGTACAGCTTAGACTTCCTATAGGCTATCTAGAACAACTGGAGCAAAGGCTATCTCAAAATTATTGCTTGTCTCTAGGATATGTTATTTTAGCTGGACTGCACTGTCTGGTTTCAGTAAGAGAGGAAGTGTCTAACCCTGCAAAGACTTATTGTGCTAGGGTTGGGTGGATACCAATGAGGGCCTACACCTCTCAGAGGACAAGGGGAGGTAGAATGAGGGAAGGGTTGTATGAGGGGTTGATTGGGAAGGGAGCAGAAATCAGGATATAAATTGAAGAAATAAAAAATGTATAGCAAATTGTTGTTATAAATGATTTTCACTTCTACTTCTATTATATTCTAAATTATTCTGAATTAGATTTTTTCTAAACATGTTCATTGTTGACATTTAGAAATACCACTAATTTTTGCATATCAATTTTGATTAAGCTAACAGCCTGAATAGACAACCAGGATAAACCATTTCTTTGTCTACAAGGAATACACTACAATGATAAGGATATCTACTACCACAGAGTAAAAGGTGAAAAACGTTCTGTCAGGCAAATAGTGCCAAGAAACTTGTTGGAGTTGCCACTCTAATATTCAATAAAATAGCTTTTCAGCCAAAAGTTATCAAATGAGATGTAGAAAGACACTTCATATTCCTCAAAGTAAAAATCTACCAGGAAAAAAAAACTCAATTCTGAACATATATGCCCTAAATGCAAGGGCAACCACATTGATAAAAGAAACTTAACTAAAGCTCAAAACACACATTGAAACCCACATAACAATAGTAGAAGATTTAAATGCCCCTCTCTCAGCAATGTACAGGTTACTGAAACATAAACTAAAGACACAGTGAAACTAATAGAAGCTATGAAAACCAAATGGATAGAACATTTCACCCTAGATCAAAAGAATATATCTTCTTCTTAGCACCTCATTGTACCTTATCCAAAATTGGCCACATAATCTTTCACAAAACAACCCTGAAACAATACAAGAAGGTTGAACTAATCAAATACGTCCTATCAGATCACCACAGACTAAGGCTAGATTTAAATAACAACAAAAAACAGAAAATCCATATACCCATGGAAACTTAACAACTCTCTACTCAATGACAACTTAGTCAGGGAAGAATAATGAAAGAAATTATGTGCCAGTACTTTCTGCTGGGGCAGACTCTTGGGTGGTCTGCTCTAGTGAAGATATCATATCCTAATACATTGTAGGGAACTCACAGCTTTCAGAGCAGTTGATAAGAAATCTGCCCCCTCCAGAGTCTCAGAGCTGCTGCTGGGAGGCTGTTGGGCTCTGGACCCATCACCCACCAAAAACCCAGACCTCCCTAATACCACCTCCTCTCTATCACTTCCATCCCTTCCTGCTGGTCCTTTCTGCTGGGGCAGACTCTTGGCTAGTCTGCTTCAGTGAAGTCACTATATCCTGGTCCTTCCTAGTGAACCCACTGCACTCAGAGCAGTTGAGGATCCACTGCATTCAGAGTAGTTGAGAATCAACTGCAGTCAGAGGAGTTGTGCAACAGCTTGGCTGCTCCACTGAAGACCCAACAGTCTGAAGGCCTCCCAGGAGATGTACTGCAGCCAGGGCAACAGACCAGCAGCTTCTCTGCCTTTGTGAAGAGCCCCTAATTGGAGTGTCCCACAGGTGGTCTGCTACAGTCAAGGCTGCAGACCTACCAGGAGACCTGAAGCAACCCAGGCACAAAAGAGGCAGACTCCAAACAGTCACATAGACCAACAAACACCAGGGATATCTCAATAGCAAAAGACAAGCTCAAGACCATAAAAAAGAGAAACCAATATATGTGGGCATCCTCAGAACCCAGTTCTTCCACCACAGCAAGCCCTGAGTACAAGAAAACTCCTGAAAATCAGGAATCTGTCCTAAAATCCTATCTCATGAAGATAATAGAGTCCTTTAAGGAGGATATCAATAACTCACGGAAAGTAATACAGGAAAACACAAATAAAACAGGTGAAGGAATTGAATAAAGTGATGCAAGACCTAGAAGTGGAAGTAGAAACAATAAAGAAAACACAAATGGAGGCAAACCTGGAAATGGAAAGCCTAGGAAAGAGGTCAGGAATTACAGATGTAACTATCACCAATAGAATACAAGAGATAGAAGAGAATCTCAGGTGTAGATGATACCATAGAAGAGCTTAACACAACTGTCAAAGAAAATTCAAAACATAATAAACTCTTAACCCAAAGCATCTAAGAAATTCAGGACAAAATAAGAAGACCAAATCTAAGAATAATCAGAATAGAAGAGAACCAAGATTCCCAGCTCAATGGTCCTGAAAATGTCTTCAACTAAATCATAAAAGGAAAGTTCTCCAACCTAAAGGAAGAAATGGACATAAAGGAACAAGAAGCCTACAGAACACCAAATAAATGGGACAAGAAAAGAAAATCCTCTCATCACATAAAAATCAAAACACTAAATGCACAGAATAAAGAAAGAATACCAAAAGCTACAAGGGAAATTGGCCAAATAACATACAATGGTGTGTTGCATCCCTCCCCTTGTGTTAGCTCCTCCCCTCTGCCTGAGCTCCGGAGGCAGAGCTGACACCTGGGACCGAAGCCAGACACCTGTGGAGCTAAACAATGGCCCACTACACTGCAGTTGGCCTTTGAAGCCCAGAAGCTGAAAGTTGCACCTAGCAGCTGGGTTGGACATGCTTCCTGCTTGCTGACATTGCTGAATGGAAACAAACTTGACTACATGAAAACTGAATCTGCTGAGACCTTGGCATCCCCATGTCTGCAGCTGTCCTTACGTTATACATATATTATGTCTAGATATTGTGGTTTCACTTTTGTGTCTACCTATATAAACTCATAACCCCACCCCACCCTCCAGTAAATTGATGCCTTGATTGGGACTCAACTTGGCCTCCTGTCTCTTTTGTTCTCCGTTTGATTCTGCAGGTCCTGTCTGAACTATGGTCTGAGAAAAACCCACTGACCTGAGTGGAACCGCTGACTGGTTTCCACAGAATAGCACCCCGGGCATGCGGCACAGACTTGGAGGAAATGGACTAAGGCCACGCTGCCTCTTCAGAGCTCTGACTAATAAAAAAGGAACAAGGAAAATGACTTAGCCACTCCTCACAGTAAGAAAGTAGGTTAACCCTGGCCATTTTGTAAGAATACGTGCAGGAAGGCTGCGGGGCTAGGTTGAACTGTATTGACCTGGTATGCTATTTCACCTAGGGGTTTTGACAGTGGAAAAGGGGTCAAGCATTTCAAAGGTAGCTATCTAGAATGCAGACAAGTTACTCAGAACAAAGGGAGTCAGGGTTAAGAAAGAAGCATTGACAGAGCTGTCAGAACAGATAGAAACTCACTGTCCTTGGTTGGAAGGACTGACTAAGATAAATAAGAAATCTTGGGAGAAAATAGGAAAGGTCCTCAAAAATAAAAAGGTGGATGGGTTTCCATTCCACCTTTGGGGGATAGTCACGGACATCATGAATGAAAATGAGAAAAATGAGTGGAAGGAGGAACATTCAGAAAGTGAACTGAGTCTGACTAGCTCAGAGATGACAGGAACTGACTCAGAAACAGGAAATTCTTTGATAGAAGCCAGTATGGAGAGCAAAGAAGGTCAAGACACCTCAGGCTTGAGCATGGTAGCTGAAGAGACTCAAGCTTCTTCTGCAAAAGGCAACCTCACTAGGTCTCATGGAGAAAGACAGCGTGCTTATGCAAAGTCCACTTCCTCCAGATTAAGGGAGAAAACTCAAAAAGAGTCTCATTTAAGTAAGGCAGAGCTTGAGATTAAGCTACAAGAATTAAGTGATGAATTTAGGGGATTTAAGATGAAGGCAGGCAGGAGGATGGGCAGCTACCAGGAGGCGGCACATTCGCCCTTAGAGAGGGCATTCCACCAGGCTCGTGAGAACAGACAGGACATTTTGGGGTTACAACGTTTCCGGTAATGAAACATAGAGATCAGAATGACGATCTGTACAGATATTATCAAGCTTTAGACATTAAAATTATTAAGGATCTTAAGGAGGCAGTAACTCAGTATGGTCCTAATGCACCGTTCACTCAGGCATTGTTGGACGATGTTATAGATTTTAGTTTAACCCTGTAGGATTGGAAGATATTGTGCTGAGCTACATTGCAGCCTGCTGATTATCCGGTCTGGAATTCAGAGTGGCGAGAAGCTAGCCAAAAATTAGCAGCACAGAACGCCCGGTCAGGTAACCCAGATTGGGATCTGGACATGCTTCTTGGTGAAGGTCTATATGAAGGGAATGCTAGACAGATTGACTACTCCACCAGGGCGTTTGCCCAAATTGCTATCGCAGCAAGGAAAGCTTGGGTGCAGCTGCCCATGAGAGATGAGGGTAGAGTGAGCTTGACTGGGATACGGCAGGGTCCAGAGGAATCTTTCCAGAATTTCATGGATAGACTGCAACAAGCTGCCACTAGGACGCTTGGAAGTACCTATTCAGATGGTCCGCTTATCACACAGTTGGCCTATGAGAATGCTAATTCAATATGCAGGACAATTATTCTGCCACACAAGGGTCAAACGGATTTATCTGGGTATAATCGTGTTTGTGCAGACATTGGGCCTTCATATAATCAGGGTTTAGCTATTGCAGCAGCATTGCAGAGCACTCCCATTCCAGAAATTCTGGAGCAATGGCAGGATAATAAAAGATGCTATACATGCGGAAGCGTTAATCATTTTAAAAGTGAGTGTCCTAAAAAATCAGGGAGTGCAGAGAGTCAGCAAACAGGTGCTGCGCCAAAGCTATGTGATCCTTGTAAGAGAGGAAAACATTGGACCAGAGAGGGTCAATCTAAAAAAAGTTCTCAAGACTATACCTGGTCAAAAAAACGAGGCCAGGGGCCAGGCCCAGGCCCCCTTCTTGAACCAAAAGGCAGTGTATGGGGCCCCGAGACTGTCAACAAGCCAGGAAGATCTGTACTTGAGCTCTAAAGAGCAGCGCCAGGAAGTACAGGAGTGGACTTATGCTCCATCTGGCACACAGTACTAACCCCAGAAATGGGAGTTAAAATTCTGTCTACTGGCATTTATGGGCCATTACCTTCAGAGACTTGGGGATTTGTGATTGGAAAAGGTAGTGTGATTGTAGATGGACTACATATTTACCCAGGTGTTATTGATCATGATTATCAAGGAGAAATAAAAATTATGCTTCCTCACCATGTGGCATCATTACGGTACCTGCTAATAAAAAAAATTTCCCAGCTTATTTTTGTTCCTTTGTATCCTATGTCTTCTAATATTATTACTAATGAGAAAGGACAGAGTTGTCCTGGTTCTCCTGAAGTATTTTGGGTACAGTCCATACAAATAAGAGGCCTAATCTTAAATTAATTATTGAAGGAAAAAGTTTTGAAGGTTTAATAGATACTGGAGCTGATGTAACCATTATCAGAGAACAAAACTGGCCCTTGACTTGGGCCTTGACTGAATCTATTACTCATCTCTAAGGGATTGGTTATGCCAATAACCCAAAACAAAGATCTAAGCTTCTAACCTGGAGAGATGAGGAAGGCAATACAGGGCAGATCCAGCCATATGTCATGTCAAATCTCCCTGTCACTCTGTGGGGGAGAGATCTGTTGTCACAGATGTGGCTGGTACTGTGCAGCCCTAATGAGCTAGCTAATAAGCAGAGGTCTAAATGAAACATCAAAACATACAGAGGCCATAAGCCTCACTCTAATAATAAAGACCTGAAACATTTTCTATAATGACCATTATCTTGCCTGTGCCCCATGCAGATAAAATTCAGTAAATAATATTCCAGTGTAGGTTGATCAGTGGTCTTTATCTCAAGAGAAAATAAAAGCAGCTTCCTTGCTAGTGCAGGAGCAATTGGAAGCAGACATCTAAGGGAATTGAATTCCCCATGGAACACGCTTATATTCGTGATAAAGAAGTCAGGTAAAAGGAGACTATTACAAGATTTGAGAAAGGTTAATGAGACTATGGTAGTGATGGGAACATTACAAACTGGACTGCCATCTCCAGTGGCAATTCCAAAAGGATTTTACAAGATAGTTATGGATTTAAAGGACTGTTTCTTTACAATTCCTTTGTACCCTGAGGATTGTGAGAGGTTTGCTTTTAGTGTTCCATCTGTAAGTTTTAAAGAACCTATGAAAAGATATCAATGGACAGTCCTTCCTCAAGGCATGGCTAGTAGTCCTATGTTATGCCAGAAATTTGTGGCGCAGGTCATTGATCCTATAAGAAGAAAATGGCCAATGATATATGTTGCCCACTACACAGATGATGGCTTAATAATGGAAAAAATTCCTCAAGAAATACTTTTATGTTATAGAGACTGACAAGTTGCCTTAAATGAGAGGGGGCTACAAGTAGCCCCAGAGAAGGTGCAAACTCAGGATCCATATAACTATTTAGGCTTTACACTTACGGATCAAGCTGTTATTCCTCAAAAGATAGTTATTCGTAGAGACAAATTAAAAACCTTAAATGATTTTCAAAAATTATTAGGTGATATTAATTGGCTTCGTCCCTACCTAAAACTTACTACAGGAGACTTGAATCCTGTATTTCATATTCTTAAAGGTAATTCTGATCCTAATTCTCTTATATCTTTAACTAAAGAAGGAATATGTGCTTTAAAGTAGGTAAAGTTATTGAGAATCAATTTGTTACTTGCATAGATTGTACTTTACCTTTCGTTTATTAATTTTAAACACAATTCATGCCCCTACGGCATTGTTATGGCAGAAGGCACCTATTATGTAGATCCATTCAAGGATATCTCCTAAACATGACATGGTGTCATATTATGAAGCTGTGGCTCAAATAATTGTGCTTGGTAGAAAACAAGCACTAACTTATTTTGGCAAGGAGCCAGATGTTATCATTCAGCCTTTTACTTTGGAGCAAGATTCCTGGTTAAAGCAGCATAGCACAGAATGGTTGCTTCTCAAATAGGATTTCAAGGAACTATAGATAATCATTATCCCCAGGATAAATTAATAAAGTTTTAAAATTTGCATGAAGTAATTTCCCCAAATATAAGTGTGGCAGCCTTTAAACAATGCCCTTGTGGTATTTATTGATGGTTCCTCTAAAAGAAAAGCTGGATATCTCATTAATAATCAACCAGTGGTCATAAACACTCCTGGTCTCTCAGTTCAATTAGCTGAACTAACTGCAGTTTTAAAGGTATTTGAAGCTGTACCTGACGAATTTCATCTCTACAAGGATGGCTTTTACATAGCTCAATCAGTACTGTTAATGGAAATGTGAGGTATGTTTAAGTTGGATACCCCAGCAGGAACCTTGTTTTCTTAATTACAAAGTATCATTCTTGTGCAAAAAAAAAAAAAATCAGTTTTATATTGGTCATGTATGGGCTCATTCAGGCCTACCTGGGCCATTAGCCAGAGGCAATGACCTCATTGACAGGGCTCTGGTAGGAGAGGTTTTAGTTTCAGATCCTGTGGCCTTAGCTAAATGGGATCATGATAATTTCCACCTATCTAGCCAAACTCTGAGGTTCAAATATAAAATCTCCAAAGAGCAAGCAAGAATGACTGTTAAATAATGCCCTAAGTGCATTATTTTAACTGCAGTACTGCATTTAGAGGTAAACACAAGGGGCCTTATGCCAAATAGAATCTGGCAGATGGATGTAACTCATTATGCAAAATTTGGAAAGCTTAAATATATACATGTCTGTATTGATACTTGTTCAGGATTTATGTTTGCTTCTCTGCAAATAGGAGAAGCCTCTAGAAATGTAATTGATCATTGTTTACAAGCCTTTAATGTTATGGGCTTACCCAAAGTGATCAAGGCAGACAATGGGCCAGCTTACACTGGCAAAAAATTTATTTCTTTTTGCAAGAATTTTGCCATTTTTCACAAAACTGGGATCCCATATAATCCTATGGGACAAGGAATTGTTGAGCAAGTACATCACATGCTTAAAAGCTGGATTTTGAAGACAAAAGGGGGGAGCCTGCTCCCTCTGAAATCCCCAAAGGCACACCTTGCTTTTGTACTTTTTATTCTGAATTTCTTGCAGACCGACATTAAAGGCCAGTTCGCAATGGATCAGCATTGGCATCCTAACACTTCAAGTTCGTATGCCATGGTACCTTGGAGGGACCAGCTCACCAATGCTTGGCATGGACCAGACGCCGTTTTGGTCTGGGGCAGAGGGTCCGTATGTATTTTCTCTAGAAAGGGGATGGAGCACACTGGCTCCCAGAAAGATTAATCTGTCAAGTGGACTCAAAGCCACAACCCTCTTAGCTAATGTGCTTAAATGCACTGCAGAAAAGTTTTTTCTTTTTCTTTCATTTTCTCTTGTTCTAGCTGATGTGCTTTTCCTGCCAGCTTTGAATGTGTTTCTTCCCGTTTTATCCGGAAAACTGCTCATTTGCAGAGCAAACAAGTTTAGGCTATCTCTGGAATATTTGCATCCAAAAGCCTGTGCCTTCCCGAAGTCACTGGCCTAACTCACTTGTGATCTTCACCACCACCAAGGTTCTAGCATTCCAAAGTTTAATGCAAATCCCAAGTTTGCGGACCTAAGCCACTAATTTGCTTTTGAATTGAGACCTGTTCCCTAGGCAACTGCCTCCAGGCAACCATCTCCAGAGCTAAAGCCAGTAATTTGCAACTCAATAGAGGCCTACACTCAACTTTAGCCTCAAGTGGAGCAACCTTGTGAGGACTTCTAAGAAAGCTGCTTTCAGAGAAAGGGTGGCATTTCCTGGACTCTGCAGGTTTTAAAGGCATATCTTGGCATTTACTGTGCAGATGGATGATGCATTACAGAAGCCTGCCTCTCTGGCGGCAGTCGAACCAGACAGAGTCACGTGCCAAGTGGCTGTATTTTTATTAAAGGCATGATATAAGCCCAGTTTGCTGTGTCAAACTGGCTGCACGTCCTCTGAATGATGGGAAGATAATAACCAGGAGAATTTATGCAGGTTTTCCATCTAAGCACCGTAACGATTCCCATACAGAACTGTGCTGAGTGATATGACCTTGACCCTGCTTTTTTTATATAATAAATAAGGTGAGATGTTGCATCCCTCCCCCTGTATCAGCTTCCTCCCTCTGCCTGAGCTCCAGAGGCAGAGCTGAAACCTGGGACCGAAGCCAGACACCTGTGTAGCTAAACAATGGCCCACTACACTGCAGCTGGTCTTTGAAGCCAAGAAGCTGAAAGTTGCACCTAGTGGCTGGACATGCCTCCTGCTAGCTGACATTGCTGAATGTAAACAAACTTAACTGCCTGAGAACTGAATCTGCTGAGACCTTGGCATCCCCATGTCTGCAGCTGTCCTTACGTTGTGCATATATTATGTCTAGATATTGTGGTTTCACTTTTGTGCCTACCTATATAAACTCATAACCCCCCCCCCAGTAAATTGATGCCTTGATTAGGGCTCAACTTGTTCTCCTGTCTCTTTTGTTCTCTGCTTGATTCTGCAGGTCCTGTCTAAACTCCGGTCTGAGAAAAACCCCCTGACCCGAATGGAACCGCTGGCTGGTTTCCACAATGGTGGACCTATCATAAGTATACTAGACTTCTCAGCAGAGACTATGAAATCCAGAAGAAACTGTTCAGAGGTCATGCAGACCCTAGGAGAACACAAATACCAGCCCAGGCTACTATACTCAGCAAAACTCTCCATCAACATAGATGGAGAAAGCAAAATTATCCAGGACAAAACCAAATTCAAACAATATCTATATACCAGTGAAGCCCTACAGAGGATCCTAGAAGGAAAACTCTAATACAAGGCATGTACCTGCACCAAAAAAAGGAAAAGATATTAGGCATCTCCCAATAAAGCCAAAAGGAGAGAAGTACAAGCACATAAAGCCACCCACAAAAATGAACATATCAGGAACCATAGGTCATCTCTCTTTAGTATCTCTGACTATTAATGGACTCAGCTCATCTATAAAAATACATAAGCTAACAGACTGGATATGCAAAAAAGATCCAGCATTTTGCTGCATACAAGAAACACACCTCAATAACAAAGACAAGCACTATCTCAGAGCAAAAGGATGGAAAAAGTTCTTCCAAGAAAATGGTCCCAGGAAACAAGCAGGAGTTGTCATCCTAAAATCCAGTAAAATAGACAATCAACCAAAAGTTATCAAGCAAAATGAAGAAGGACACTTCATATACATCAAGGGGAAAATCCACCATGAGAAAGACTCAATTCTGAACATTTATGCCCCAAATGCATGAGTGCCCACATTTCTAAAAGAAAGTTTACTAAAACTCAAAACACACATTGAACCCCACACAATAATAGTGGGCGACTTCAACTCTCACTCTCACCAATGGAGAGGTAATTGAACAAGAGACTAAATAGAGACACAGTGACATAAGAGAGGATAAGAACCAAATGGATTTAATGAATATCCACAGTACACTTTACCCTAAAACAAAAAAAAATACACCTTCATCCTAGTCCCTCATGGTACCTTTTCCAAAATTGAACATATAATTGGTCACAAACAACCCTCAACAGATACAGGAAGATTGATATAGTACCATGCATCCTATCAGATCCTCATGGCTTAAGGCTGGTATTCAATAACAGCAAAACTTTTAGAAAGCCCACATACATGTGGAAACTAAACAGCTCTTTACTCAATGATAACTTGGTCAGGGTGCTAGGAGCCACCTTTCTCTTTCTCTGAGATGAATGCTTTTCCAAATTATCACAGCCAATGAACCAGATTCTTATCCATACCTAATGTCTGTGCCACCCTCCAAGCAGAACCATTGTTCATTGAAACAGTGGTGAATGACTTTATAGATAGACTATCTTAATATACACACCATTTCTTAAATGAATATAACCTGTTCTCTGTGGCCTGAGAATAAGGTCACTCACTCAAGTCAAATAGTTTTGACCATAGCAGGATTTCTGTATCCAAAAATCGTGCCTACAATTCATTACTTGGTGCAGCAGAACTGTCCACTCTCAGCTTAGCTACAATGGAGGTAAAATCCTTCGGTGATTTGAGGGTCATTGAAATACAGCCTTTTTACAATGAAATTCAGTGTTTAATAATTGTTCTTATTTTGGGCTTGTACCACAATAAGAGTCAAGATTTTAAATTCTACGAAATATAAACCAACCAACAAACAAAAAGACTTTATGTATTTATATTCATTTAAGAAAATACTAGTAGTGATGTATTATTTTGAAATATACAGTTAATATGTTTGGAGTTATTTAAAATTTATACGGAGAAAAACGTATGTATTTTCAGTATTGCTGTAGAGAAGCATCTACATAAAACTGTTAAATTGATTGTTGTTTTACATCAAACAACTTTTATAATTCTCATTTTTATTGTTATAATATTTTATTAATTTTAAGGACTATGAAAAAAAAGATATTGTAGAAAATGAAGAGCAGTTCTTTTGGAGGAGTTTGGGTACAAAAGAGAAATAATGTGATTTAATTCTATTTACTTAAAACATCTTTTTAAATGTTAACAAATTCAGACGATTTGTTTGACATCATGTAACTTTTCTCATCATAATGCAATAAAAGTTAAAAAAAAAAAAAAAAAAAAAAAAAAAAAAAAAGAGGAAACCTGGAGAAATATCTCCACAAGAGGATTTTTTTGTGTGTGTGTGTATTTTTTTTCTGGTTTCACCATGTTTATTTCAAGTACTTTTATTATGAATATTTGACACTCTTTCCTAATGATATTACTCTGAGATGTTTTATAAATATTTTGGTATAAAAGAAAAAAGTAATGTTCAAAGTCCTTGGTGATCAGAGAAATGCAAATCAAAATGAGATTCCACTTTACACCAATCAAAATATCTAAGATCAAAACCACAGGTGACAACACATGTGGAGATGTGGAGAAAGAGGAATACTCCTCCATTGCTAGTGGGATTGAGAACTGGTATAGCCACTTTGTAAATCAATCTGGAGGTTCCTCAGAAAATTTGAAATAGATTTACCTGAGGAACCAGCTATATACCACTCTTGGAAATATATCCAAAAGATGCCCCACTATGCCACAGGGGCACATGTTCCACTACTTTTGTAGCTACCTTATATGTGATAACCAGAAGCTGGAAACCACCTAGATGTCCCATGACAGAAGAATGGATTCCAAAAATGTGGTTCATTTACACAATGGAATTCTACTCAGCTATTAAGAATGAGGACATCCTGAGTTTTGCATGCAAATGGATAGAACTAGAAAATATCATCTTGAGTGAGGTAACTCAGACCC